>CM077457.1:10938533-11113533 GCA_039654765.1 Mylopharyngodon piceus | reverse complement strand
AGTAGCTGAAAGACATCGTACACTACCTTGATGAAATTATTGGGCTTGACCACTATGGATCGCTGTCAGTCACTAAGAACTGACCGACTAATATGGCCCAGTGGTTTATCTAATGCTAATGAAGTCTACAACACTGGTTCTCAACTGGTTTTGCTTCAAGACTATACATTTTTACATGAAACGACCCAACCCAGTATGTGTTTACTGTCAAAAAGTAGTCCTTAGCATCAAAGACTTAATCTTGCTATGAAATGCATATGCTTAACAATACAGAAAATGATTAACATGTATTGGTTGAAGAAGAAAATTGTCTTCAAAGCTTGAGTGGTTTCTAATTGTCTTTTGAACTTTAATACATGGACCCTTTTCACATTTCCAGGGCTCTCAGAAGCGGAAGTCGTCATACTTAGGTAAAATTTTATAGTGAACGGGAGACGACAGCAAATATAATTTTTGTATTCTCATTTGCTCCAATAACAAAAGAAACAATCTGTGATAGAGTTTCCATTACTTTCCAAAAGAGGGAAAAATATAGAGAGATTGATTAAAGCAGTCAGAAGAGAGAAAGACGTCGAATTTTCCATCATTCCCTCAGCTGTTGTATTAGAGACACCCTCGCAGCAGCGTTAATTTGTTTTTTTGTCATTTAATGCCAAGGTAATATAACACAAAGTATAGTGTTATAAATGTAAATACATCAGTTTGTTCTGGTTCTCGAATCTGATTGGCTGAGAGCCTTTTCCAGCCGTGCAATATTCTACCAGTATCAGCACTGGTAGAATACATGATACAAATGGTTTCACCATTTGTATCATGCCGCTTGTGGCAACTGTCATGGCAATCGAGCAACTCCACCATATTTTTTTTTTTCTTTTTACAAATACTACTGTTGTTGTGTCACAGAATGTACTTTTAAGAGTTTTTAGGCGAGAATGTAGTTATTAATGTAGTTATCAAATATGTGACTCATATATAAACATAGCACCTATTTTACAATTTGTTTAGACACTTTCGCAGATGCACGCTCCAGGCCGTCAGCGGCCATTCAGCAGCTTCATCTCAATCCATCTCAAGCCAATCCTTTAGGTATTTGCCACTGGCTCTTATGTAGATATTGGTTAAACGAGATATAATTTATTTGGGGTATATCAAATCTTTGGTCTTATTAATCTATTACTTGTTCCAGAGCAAATCGATTTGGGTTAAGGGGGAAATTAAGTTTCATAACTTTATGTTTAGGCTATATTTAACTTAAATCCTGTACTAGAGCACTGCTTTTGTACAATTGACTGAATTGTTTGCTTGTGTTTACTTCATATTGTCTTTTATAATGGCTATTGTTGTTCATTTAAATATTATTGTGTACTAAAGTGACGTTTTAGAATTAGTAACAGAGGCTTGAACCGTTAAACTGTCAACTTGAGATTAGAATCCATGGGGGAAGGAAGTAGATCTGCACAAAAGAGGGTTTTTAAAGACACTCCATTGTTATTTCTTATTTATTTATACACTTGTGCCATCGAACTGTTGTATAAACGCAATATCACACTCGTAGTTGTGTGATATGGCTGTATATCAGCATGGCTGTGATTACCTATGGCCGTGCTAATATACAGCCATATCGCACTGCTACCCGTGTGATATTGCTTAAATATACTATTTTTTTAAAAAACAAAAATATGAAAAACTTAGATTTGCGATGTTGATTACAGTGGAAACCTGTCATCACAGTCTCTGAAAAGGGTCCATACACCTGTCTCTAATGCACACAAGTGCCATCGCGCATGGAAAAAGTTGTTGTTTTTACCCCAACCCTAATATCCGCATTGCAAAATAAGTTGGATATACATTGTTGTATATAAAGATGTATTTGTTGCATGTTTTTTCCCTGCTCCCTCTGAACAAATGGTAACATTTTTAGGCTGCGACCGGTTGAGAACCACTGCTCTAGAGATTAAGCACTGGGCTCTGGTTGGAGGTGCTGTGGTCTCAACCCCACAGGCACATGCCGGGACACAGGCAGTGGCTCCTGTTCCCGGGTGATCTGATCACCAGGTCCTTGACGATCTCCACCGTTCCGAACAGCGGGAAGAGCTTTTCGCCAAATGTCTCGTTGTAGGTGTAGATGTGAGAGCGGTTCTCCACGTCGTAGAAGGACAGCTGGCCGTTGCCGAAGTCAAGGTAGACGCCGACCTTTCGAGGAATCAAGGTGGCCGGCAGTGCGGTGAAAGGGACGGTGAGGGCCTTTAGCTCCGTGCCGCGCTCCAGTCGCAGGGTCAGGTATCCAGTGTTGGTGTTCAGGGACTTGAAGCCCTTACGCAAGGCTGACTCTTTCGCCACGCCGATACGCCAGTCCATTTCTCCAACATCCACCTCCCAGTACTGGCGGCCAGAGGCGAAGCCTTCGGATCCGACCGCACACCACCAGCCGTCGAAGCGCTGGTGATAGTTGGGCACGTCTTTGCGCTTGAAACCACAGCGCATGCGCCTCTCATCGTCTGAGATCAGCAGGTCAGGATTGGCCGTGTCCAGGTCGAGGGTCACCTCCACTATGATGGAATGAATGGAGGGTCAAACTATGAATCAAACAAAATGTCTTTGTTTCTAATGTAGGCAGCATTTTAAGTCATCAAAGCCATGCTTTCGATACAAAGCATACATAAGTTTGAAAGATACCATCTTTAAGGCTGTGACACACCAAGTTGATGTCAAAGAACTAGTGGCGACGAAAGCTGACTGTGTTGTCGCCCCACGTCTACTGCATCTAGGCCTAAAAGCTGCGCTTGAACACACTAAAAGTACTAAAGGCGACTGGAAATAATAACTGCATATATCAATAGTCTATATTTGTATTTCAAAAAGATAAACCAAAACTAGAACTGCAGATATAACTATAAACCATAAACAAAACAGCGCATGCTTATCATTTTAAATCTTATTCATGCTAATTACTCTCTTCATTCCAGTCGGCTCATGTTATTATGAAAATATTCGTGGATTCGAATGCTCAGGTAAAATTGTTTTATGTGAATGAGTAGGCAGGATGATTTTCACATCATTTTGAAGCAAAAACTCTAGGCTACAACAGCCAATACTCAGAAGCCTTGTGGAAACATATTTAGTATTTGTTTTGTGGCCTTATTTCAGTGACTTATTTTTTTGTTTTTTCAATAACCACGCATAAACGTTACTTTCTCAAAAATACGAACATTTTGCTCACATATTTTGGTAGCCTAGTTCATGCTGAATACAGTGTAATGACACTTTTGCCATTAAGCAACTGAAAAAAGCACAAATGTCAGGGCATGTAAAAACTTCTCCAGGGCCCCAAAAACCCTCAGTCCCCAGAGGGTTAATCATGCTGATCACTCTCTTCATTCCAGTCGGCTCATGTTATTATGAAAATATTTGTGGGTTCGAATGCTCAGGTAAAATGACGTAAAATTCTGTCTGTTCCATCTTGACTTCTTTGCTTGCTTTCATCACTTTTTCATGCTTTATATTCTCATGCACGGACTCGTTCGCTAAGCTGAACAGCCAATTAGAGCGATCTCTCTCACTGACAGACGCCGATTCAACATGCTGAATCTGCCAAAAAATGCCAGACGGGGTCCGACTAGGAACACACCGAAAAAACTGGGCCAGTCTGCTTGGTGTATCAGGGCCTTTAGACAAAATTCGATCTAAATTCTAATTCTATAATTCTTTTCAGACTCTATTTAGAATGTAGACTCATTTCTATCAGCATCACACATATACCAGTATGTATATTTGTATGTGATGCTATACTTGTAATCCCATAACAGATTGTGACAAGATGGCAGATTACTTTTTGGTAATAAATAGCATTTTGATATCTTTCAGTATAATTACAAGTAAATAGTTCTAGAAAACATAAATTTTTACTCAGTATTTGCTTGTGATGTGTAACAAAAACATTACTTATACATCTACATGAAACATTTTTTTTTTTTTTCCAAAATGTTTTAGTTAGAGGTTCATCTAACATTTTTTAAATGTTACTACTTGTTTTAGAATTTTTAGAGAACATTCAAAGTAATGTTCCCATAATGTTTGCAAAATGATGAAATTGAATGTTCCCATAAACGTTTAGATAACCAAGAAAAAACATTTTAAAAACATTAAAAAAACTGGACATTTTGAAAATTGAGAAATGAAGTTTTCATAACTTAATGGGAACGTTTGCAAAATGTTTTTAGAATGTTTTTTGTTAGCTGGGATGGCTGCTGAAAATTCAGCTTTGCCATCACAGGGATAAATGATATTTTAAAATATATATTTAAATAATATAACTGTATTTTTTGATCAAATAAATGCAGCCTTGGTGAACATAAGAGACTTCTTTTAAAAACATTAAAAAATCTTAACAACCCCAAACTTTTGAACGGTAGTGTGTCACATTCAACTCACAGTCTTAGCAAATGTGAGTTGAGTCTCCTGCATGCTTCATATGAGAAATGCTGTTTGTATAATGCACATATAGGTGCTGCACACTTATGAGGTTCTGTTACAGTTAGGATACAGTTAGGCAGCTGTCTTTGTAGTCAATAGACAGCACAGGCGCTCACTAGGTTTTGGATCAGAGTACACATCTTACACATCTTACCTCCTGCATCACAGATCCAGTCCCACACTAAAAACAACAAAAGCAATAATTAGCTCAAGTTCATAGTGAGTCTTAATATTCAATCCACCCTATAACTGCAAATCTGTCTGGAATATATTCAGATGATCCGAACAGAAGCACTAACAAAGTGACTCACCTATGTGAGGAATATATGGGGTGGCACCTAAGTGAAAAACAACAACAAGAAATAGAAATAAAGATGCTGTCAGGAAGATTTTTTAATACCATGCATAATATATACCACCTGACAGACACATGAACATATTTCTATATCTAAATAAATACAATTCAACTGTAATGTTTATATGGACGCTAAAATACTGTGTTTACATGCGCATCACATGTCAGGGGAGCAGCACGCACATTTTTAGCCAATCAGAAACACTCTCTGCCTTTAACATATTCAGGTTTTCTGACAATGGCTAAAGTAGTTTATAGCACCTTTGATAACTTTTTAGATTCATGATATTCAAGACACTGAAGAGATGATCTGACCTATTTTTTGGCTCCTCTGTTTCCACATGAGCCACTTTTGGGGAATGTTCTCCTGAACACACAGATAAATCAGAAAGGTTTTGTGTTACTATAAAGCAAATTGTCCCATCTGAAGTTCCTGTAATGTCACTTTCTTCATACCTTGTCTAGTTCTTTGTTGATGAGTGTCCAGAACACCAGCTCCACGGCCGACTGCAGGGTGGCCATCCGACCTCTTTTCCAGTGATTCTCAAAGTCATCCAAAACCGCCACCACCTGCTCTCCAGGCCAGACACTTTGCTGCACACAGAGGGGAAATAAATGATGTGAATGTTGCCACTCAATGCAACTGACATGCAACTATTCACACCAAAATATAATATTCAAAAACTAACAGCAAACAGGTCTGAAGATGTCATTTAAAAACTGTATGCTGATACTTTTCTCCACTGAACACAAAGGAAGCTCGGCTCTTTTCCACACACTTTAAAAGTTTTGACATTTTTTCAGTTTTCAACCATTCCTTTAACCCTGTAAAGACTGACATATATGAAATCTGTCCATTTTTAATGCGTCAACCTTTAAAAAAACATGAAAGTTTGCATATGTGTTTTTTGTTGAGTATCATATTTGATACATCAGGCTTTTATGGTTCATATAGTATGTGTGATATAGTGAGAATATGGAGCTCATATTAAAAAAAAAAAAAATATTCAGAGGCTCAAACTGAGAAAAAACATGCAATTTGGTGCAGATGATGAAATTTTTATGGCAAAAAATAAGATGAAATTCTGATGCTTGTAATGTAAATCAATGAGATCTTTATAACAGTATAGCAGATACTTACATAAATTGCATATAAATATCAGTCGTCACTCTATATCTGCCAATAATATGTCTTAGTAAAATTATATTTAAATACTTAGTTTAATGATCAAAGCTCTGTAGTTTTAAAACATATAATGCAATACAATGATGATTGGGAGATGAACAGATAAACCTTCCTCAAACGCCTGATTGATCATATTTGATACTCACATTTTAACATGATTTTTCTACTAAATGAAGTATGGATAATCAAGCAAAGCTAAGTTGCTTGAATTATTGAAAGACAACATGAAAATAGTGTTTAATTTTAAATTTTGGTTTTTGTTGTTGAAAAAACATAAATACAATCTTTTCACGCAAAATTAACACTGCAGTTTGTCTGATAAAGCTATGCCATTTCGTGTGGTTATGAGCGTGATATTGCTCATATATTTCCAAGTATATGATACAGCTTTCATTCTTTAGGTCAATCATATATGTGACCCTGGACCACAAAACCAGTCATAAGTAGCATGGGCATATTTGTAGCAATAGCCAACAATACATTGTATGGGTCAAAATTATCGATTTTTCTTTTATGCCAAAAATCATTAAGATATTAAGTAAAGATCATGTTCCATAAAGATATTTTGTAAATTTCCTACCCATAAATATAGCAAAAATGTATTTTTGTGAGTGGATATGCATTGCTAAGGACTTCATCTGGACAACTTTAAAGGCGATTTTCTCAATATTTTGATTTTTTTGTACACTCAGATTCCAGATTTTCAAATATTGTTCTATCCTAACAAACCATACATCAATAGAAAGCTTATTTATTCAGCTTTCAGATAATGTATAAATCAAAAAATTTACCCTTATGACTGGTTTTGTGGTCCAGGGTCACATATTCATGGGAAAAAAATCAGTTTAAATGAGCAAGCATTTTTTAATGAATGGCCTACTAACTTAGTGGTCTACTAACTTAGGCCCTGTCCCAAATGGCACCCTAAACCCTCACGGTCTTACTCTGAGTCCGCACTTTCACGATGTAATGCCGCTTTGACTGCCAGGTAAAGTCCTAGCTCACAGTCTTGCTGGCTCAGCAGAAGTGCGCATCGAGGGCGCATAGCAGCCGCAAAGGGGGCGCTCACGAGCACCCTTCTTTAAGCTTAAATGATGAATGGGACACCCTAAGGTCTTGTGGACTAAACAGACACGCGCACGCAGCGGCCATTGTAAGTCCACAAGACCGAAAGTGCACATGAAGTGTGCCATTTGGGACAGGGCCTAAGAATGGTCTTAGTCAGTCCCTTGTCGCCACCTACTGGCCTAACTATATAACCTGAAGTCATTGATAAACCCCCATCAGACTGTTTCTCAATACCAAGTACGCCAACAATATAAATGATTATTTACTGAACAATAATAGCCATTATAAACTTTATATTTAATACATATTATTAAATAAGTTTTAAGTTGTATGAAACATTAAGATTCAAACTTTAATTGTTTGATAAGTGAGATCTCTGATTGTAGTCCTTCAAACCCCCAAAAAAGTAGTCCTGGAATTTCATTTTATATTATCTGAACCCTGTTACATACATACAGTGACTTCGCAGAGTCGAACACGAGCCGAACGTCCGGAAAACAGATGCGGAATGAAAGCGACTCCATGTTTATTGTGGCCAAATGTAAGTGAGTACTATGAATTTAAATTTCCACTGTTTTTCCCCCCAAGCATTTAATTTAAAAAAAAAGTGATTATATATTTCTTTTTTCTTTTCTTCGAACTTTATGACAAGAAGAACACATGGTTCTCTAAATAATGTGAATAAAATAAAAATAAGTGCACATAAAAGTGAATATTTTTTTAAAATTAGGTAGGTAGGTAGATAGTTTTGCTTTGGAAGATGACATTTAACATGACCTTTAATTCAAACGCAAATTAGGCCTACCAACCACATCAATTTCCTGCCAGTAAAATGAAAATAAATGAAGATGTGATCCTCTTAAACAGTGTCAGAAATATTCGAATGTTTTTGTCATTTTAGGTTTAATTTTTAGGTTATTTAAAAATATCCTGCAACATTCTGGGAACGTTATTTTATGGTTGGGGGGAAAAAAAGAACGTTCCTAGAATATTTTTCGGTTCCCAAAAAATAACAAAACGGGAACCAAATAGGGAACGCTCTGTGTTTGCTGGGTTTAGGCCTATAATTAAAAATACAAAATACAAATATCTTTCTTTTTTTTTCTTTTTTTTTAAATATATAAATAAATAAATAAGTAGGCTAATACAATCGTTTTTGAGTAAGAGATGCTTTCTTTTCCAGTTTCGGATGGATTCTGTAGCATGACTGTAAGTACAAGTACACATACTGTAAAATAAAGTGCAACAAAGTACGCCAACAATATAAATGATTATTTACTGAACAATAATAGCTATTATAAACTTTGTATTTAATACATATTATTAAATAAGTTTTAAGTTGCATGAAACATTAAGATTCAAACTTTAATTGTTTGATAAGTGAGATCTCTGATTGTAGTCCTTCAAACCCCCAAAAAAGTAGTGCTTAAAGTCCTTGATCTCCTGGAATTTCATTTTACAGTATCTGAACCCTGTTAGAAATGATTCAGTAGGCTTTATAGGGTCAAACAGAAAGCCATAGAGGTGGTGGTAGATCCAGTCTGATGTGTGAGTACCTCAGGTTGTGCCCTCAGGTCTTTGGTCCAGGTGAGGATGAGTCTCTTGGCGCTCTCCATGTCCTGCTCACTGCTCAGAGCAAGATCCTTCCAGTCGCTGCTCTCTGGCCAGCCATCAGTCTGCATTGGTCTTTTCTGTTGCAACAATATTTTGTGACAAAATCTACACAGACAGCCTTTTAAGGTGTCAAAAATCACATTTAATTGCAGCACTTTGGTTTCAGGGAGTGCAGAAAAATGACAGTAAAGGTATAAATGCATATCTCACCTTGCTCTCTAGCAGTGATGCCCACTCCAGAATGAAGGCCCTGCAGGAGAGAGTGGGCCAAACATCCTCACTCTTTGAGACGTGCTCCAAAACCTCTGACCTCTGTGACCATCAGGAGAGAAGACACACACACACACGACACTCATGAGCTCATCTCTGCATGACCAACATCACACTGAAACCACAGTAAAAACCATCCAAACAAGCTGTTTAAACTGGACGCGTCGAAGCGAACATTCTTTCACTCTTCCATTTGTCTTGTTGTCCACAGACTCAAGCATGTTGGATTATGTCACAAACTTAACGCACATCTGTATACTGTATAAGTGTAGACAGCATCAGTGATTATAATGGTTTTTTATGCGATGTGACGCTCACATCTGGTGTAGGTAAATGTCAGCCGTTAAGTGACTGAACACCAGTGGGCGGGGCCTATGATGTGATGATGTATAACTATTCATTGATGTCTTGCTCTAGAGGCAGGAATATGCAAATATATTTGCCAGTGTGACGTCACAAAGCCCGCAATATCAAAACGAGCCATTTTTGGAGCTTGAATAAATGCTTTGTTTATAATGAGGAGGATGTTTTAAGCTCTGAAACTTGCAGGATGTTTTAATGGTACATTCTTATATCAAGGCAAATTTGATTTCTCATGTCATAACTCCTTTAAATTCTGAAATTGCCCAATTTTTTCTGCATGTGATTATTCATCCATCAGATCTGATTCATCATTGTATTAGTCCTGTATCTGTGGCTGTACCTGACAGACGCGTCCCAGATCCTTGGCGAGGTTCACAATGAACTGCTGGCTCTCGTCCAGCGGTTCTCTCTTCTCATTCTTCACCTTCTTACGAAAATCCTGTGCGCAAAAAAATCATTATCAAAGATATTTCTTTTCCAGTCTTATTCATTAAACACAAGAAAAACAAATTCATCTGATTAATCAACCTGTGCATTTTACATATGATGGACAGAAATCCCCTGCCCCTAAACAACATATTACAACAAAACAAACTGTGATTAGCTTCTCTTCATGTCAGTCATACGGTCTCTTCCTGTCGTGTGGATGGTTTTTGGCTACAGTGAGGTGTAATGTGGACCAGACATTATGCCGACAGTCAAAAGTTTGACTACTTGAGACTTTATTTCAAGGCTGTTGTCAGTTCAGGCAGTTAAGCTTGTTCATGAAGGCTACGGCAAACAAACAAGGACAATATTTGATTAAATGCAGCTCATGCGTGATCTACTTCCTTTGTCTTTGTCTCCTGTTAATGAGCAGCAAAAGACTCACCACTATTGAAATCAGTTACAAAGACTAGCTAAAAGAGTCTTTTATCTCACTTTTGGACTACAGGATAGAAAAGAAGGACAAACTTTGTTATTCCAACTGATGTCAAAGCATTTCAAATAAACAGGTTCATGTCCCTCTTTTTTTACATCAATGTTTTTAAGCCATTCAGACTGTCAAGATATGAAGAGTACTGTACCTTAAACTTCTCTGCAACGTTCTTGGTTGGTTCAACCAGAAACTGAAGACACTGCATCATCATGGCTGGTGCTCACAGAAATCCTTCAAGAGAGAAAATAACAACAGAGAAAACAGGAAATGACAAAAGCTTTCTGCCCAAGTGATACACAGGCCTACTTTATACCACTGAAAAACATAGCAGACAGCGTGTTGACTTTCACAACAGATCAATGATTAAACACTAAGACGATTTATATGACTGATTTTTATGACCAAAACAGTCACACCTTGCCCTTGACCTAAATAAAGCAAAGCTTCAGGAGTTCAATGATGATACAACATATGACCACATGATATAAACCATTGTGAAAAAGAAGTGCACTTAATTGTACTGAATGTGCACTTGTAGTGTACGTCAAATCCTAAAAGTATACTGTTTAAAAATACTGTACTTGCAGGTATATCATATAATATTATAAAATTTAATTTGAAATAAAAGGCCGTTTAAAGAGCTAGTTCACACAAAAATGAAAATTCTGTCATCATTTACTCACCCTAAGGTTGTTCCAAACCTGTATAAATTTCTTTGTACTGCTGAACGCAAAGGAAGATATTTTGAAGAAAGTTTGTTACCAGGCTGCTTTGGGCCACCGTTGACTTCCATAGTAGGGGAAAAAAATACTATGGAAGTCAATGGTGGCCTAAAGCAGCCGGGTTACAAACTTTCTTCAAAATATCTTCCTTTGTTTTCAACAGAACAAAGAAATTTATACAGGTTTGGAACAACCTTAGGGTGAGTAAATGATGACAGAATTTACATTTTTGGGTGAACTAACCCTTTAAGTGTACTTAAAGAGACACTTTCATCACTGTTTCTTAACACACTTAAGTAGACTTTTAAAAAGTGCACTTTGTAATAATGTCATATTAAAAGTTTTACTGTAAAGTACATTTTAAATCATTGTTTTAATAATCTTTTGTCATGCTTTACAGAAGTGCACTAGTCTAGTGTGTTATCGAATATTATTTAACTATTTAAAGTTAATAAATGTACTGTATTGCAAATTTATCATTTCAAATATTTAAATTCATGACATGCAAATTTCAATAGAAATGACATAAAATATATACTTTAGTAGACCATAAATGTTTGTCAGTTCATTCATCAGTAAGTTTAACCATATTTCAAAGACAATAGAAGTAATTATGAACTTACATATAAAGATGTACTTAAGATCCTACTTAAGTGGGTCAAAAAATATAACTGATAAGTTGCATTTAATAATTGCATTTGATATAAATTTAACTATACTACATTTTTATTTAATTGCAATTAAGTGTTTGAAAACATTACATTCAGTTCACACTTAAGTATTTTCTTTTAAAGTACATTATTTCCATAATACTATTTTTAAAAGTATCCTACTTCTTCTATGACAACAAAACTAGATTTTATCATTTTCTGAAGATAGTAAGTGGTGCTTGTCTATGCAAAATTCTCCATGATGAATGTTGTGGGTGTTTGCAGGGCAGTTTGCTATTTTTTCCACCCATTTTATCATCTGTCAGGTGAAAATCGAGTTATCAGCAAATGCCACAAAAACAGTACAACGCATAACAAACATATTTTAGACATTAAGATCATTGTGAAAAATAACTATCTATGCAAAAGCTACATGTCCATCATTTGAATAGCCTATAAGTATCTGGGGATGAACGCACACGTGACGTAAAGCAGTCTGTAATTCAGTCTGGTGGAGGATTATCCAATGAAACTCCTGTTAGCAAGGTTGAAGAGCTAACAAACATAGACAAAAAGGAAGTATATACTGCTTTGAAAGACTGCTAATTTACAGTATGTCATATTGTAAACTAAATGAGCCATTAAAAATAGTATAGATTCAGGAATTGATATCTTATTTATATAGGAGCCCTTTGATTATAAAATGCTAGATGATCCTGTGTCTCACCTGTCTGTCCTCAGGAATGATACTACAAATAATTATAATTGGTATTTAGTCATATTTCACAACACATTTAGGATTGTATTAGCTCTACATAATAGTCTTAAATATCTGCAGTAATACTAGAGTTCAGAAGGATATAATGAATTAATATAATGAAAATCTGTGAAATGTTATGACTGCATTGTAATGCTTACAGGCAGTCTAGACCTGCTGAGTAAATACTGGAAGAGACACATGACTTTGCTGCACTGCACAAGATCATTCATGTATACTGATGAGGTAATGCCCTTGAATGACATTCTCAAATCAGTCCGACACAACATCATTTGCATGATCTTCACACTGCGAGAGTATGTAAACAACGGCATGCTGTCTTTTCATGACGGAGCGTATATGAGAAAACAACATGCTGCAAAGGGTTTGCAAGAAATAGACATACAGTAAATAATTCAACATGCGTAGCTGCATATGTCTCTATGCATTCATCGCTGTACCTGCGGGAGGTGTGCTGTGTCGCTGGATGGTCCCTTCGCAAGAGAAAGCCGTCTGGTGAGTCAGTGGAGAATGAAGACTGCAGCGAATACTTGACCTTGTTTACATACAGTGACTTCGCAGAGCCGAACACGAACCGAACGTCATTCGGGGGTTTCCGGAAAACAGATGCGGAATGAAAGCGACTCCATGTTTATTGTGGCCCAA
This sequence comes from Mylopharyngodon piceus, assembly GCA_039654765.1. Classification (NCBI taxonomy): domain Eukaryota; kingdom Metazoa; phylum Chordata; class Actinopteri; order Cypriniformes; family Xenocyprididae; genus Mylopharyngodon; species Mylopharyngodon piceus. Next base: position 11,100,490 of record CM077457.1, on the reverse strand, counting down.
TGTAAGTGAGTACTATGATTTTAAATGAAAATTAACCCAAGCTTTACTCACCCTCAAGCCATCCTAGGTGTATATGACTTTCTTCTTTCTGATAAACACGATGGGAGATATTTTAATAAATATCCTGACGCATCCAAGCTTTATAGTGGCAGTGAACAGGGGTCACAAGTATGAGCTGAAGAAAGTGTCTCCATCCACATTTATCTACGGCTCCGGGGGGGTTAATAAAGGCCATCTGAAGAGAAGTGATGCGTTTGTGTAAAAAAAAATATCCATATTTTACAAGTTATGAAGTAAAATATCTAGCTTCCGCCAGACCGCCTTCAGTATTCAACGTACGTTACTCACCAGCGTCATATAAACCCAATACAATCCTGTGAGTGACACCAACAAAAGTGAAAGTCTAAAACACACTGCATATAGTTCATACATCACACATCATTTTATGAAAGGATGGACAGAGTAGTTGCCTTTCATATAGAGGATCTAAGTTAAAAGGACATTCAATTTCACCTCATTGCAGAGTAATATAATATGAAATATCCATTTTTGTACAAACATAAAACAAATGACATAAGCCTGTATACAGCCTAATGCTCTAGCAACAACTCAAAACTCAAACAATTATAATGTTTTATAATTAATTATATAACTATACATAATTATAATAAATTGTATAACAACTGACAGACGATTGTACAATATTTTATAAATGTGTATGTATATTGTAAATGTGTATAATGTAATATAAATGTGTTATTTTCTTAATCTGAAACACATAGATGATTGTGTCTCAAACCATCCTTTTTTTTTTCTCAACGAATCCATGAAGTAGGACTGAAAGTTGTTACAAATAGGCAGTGTTGGGGGTAATGCATTACAAGTAACGTAAGTTACATAATCAGATTACTTTTTCAAGTAACTAGTAAAGTAACAAATTACTTTTTCAAGTTACAACAAAATATCTAAGTTACTTTTTCAAATAAGGAATGCAAGTTATTTTTCACATTTATTGACTGACAGATCTCCTGTCCCCATGTTGAGAGAAATAAAGTGTAGAGGTGTTGTGTGCGCTGTGTGAACATGATGATTATTGTAGTTCTAGACTAAATGTGAACACGCATTTACTCATCTCACTTGCACGAAAACATTCAGTAATCCTGAAAACGAATAAAAACGGTGAAATGCAATCTCAGAATGTTACACAAACCTGTAATAATTAACTATATTAAATTACACAAATATACTTAATGTATCTAATCTCACTTTATTAACCAATGTCTTTGCTGCTGACCTTCAATGATCTAATTCAACCATACTAATAAGCAAAAATTACTCTAGATTAGATTTAGAAATAAAAGTGTTGAACTTCTCCTGTAACCAGTTCTTCTTTAATCCAGAATGGCAGCACAGCTGAAAGGTTTGTTTGGCTGCGCCCTCTACTGTACAGGCGTAAATATGCATTTCCTTCAGCCTGAGGCTTATTCATTTCACTTTTGGTGTGAAAGGGCCTTAACATTCGCTGAAAATAGATCTTTTTTTGTTGTTATTAAAAAACAAACAAGCAAGCCCAGCCCAGGTGAGAAAAAGTAACGCAAAAGTAATGTAACACATTACTTTTAATAAAAAGTAACACAATTAGTTACTTTTTTAGGGAGTAACGCAATATTATAATCAGAGCTGGGTAGTAACGGATTACATGTAATCTGGATTACATAATCAGATTCCAAAAATCAAGTACTTGTAATTAGAGTAAACTACTTTTTAAAATACTCGTAATCAGACTACAGTTACTTTTTTATGGATTACATGATTACATATTATTTACACAATGGCAGTAAGTTGTTCACAATTCATTGATTCTCCTAATTTTTCATTTTTTTTTAAAGTTTATATTTTTTTTTCATAATAAACCTGCCGCTTATATACGTTTGTGATTCTTCTAGTTTTTTCCGGCAGTGAGGGGGAGGGGTGTGGAATCGTGCACAGAAATCATCAACAACAAGAATATTTGTTTTTGTAATGTTGCTGTTTTCTAAATTTACTTAATTTTAAGTAAACATGTTTTAAAATCATAAGATGTGATTTTGTTTTATTCAGTGTTCCTATCAGCAAACACTAACAGGTACATTAGTGTTAGTATTTTGAAGTATTAACTGTTGAGGCTCTTGTTGGTGAATAGAATATATTTTTGGACTATATTTTTTCTTTGTATCTGTCAAAACAGTACAAGATTATCCTATAATATATGTGACATCAAATAAGGGTTAGCACAAAAGTAATCTAAATGTAATCCAAAAGTAGTCAGATTACGTTACCAAAAATGTGTAATCTAAGAGATTATATTACTGATTACAAATTTTGTCATGTAATTTGTAATCAGTAACTGATTACAATTCATAAGTAATCTACCCAGCTCTAATTATAATGAATTACTTTTAAAAGTAACTTTCCCCAACACTGCAAATAGGCTAATAATAATAATAATAATAATATTTTAAATTTAGTTATACAATCAAGCCACATTTTATTGTAATACATCACAAACATCAAACATTGTTTTGACAGCAGAACTATGAACTCTTGACTTGTTTGTGATAGCCTATACGGTACACATCAGAGCTTTGGTGTCTCACATTTTAGTGGCCCAAAATTGACCAAATTGTATTCTTCAGTTTTGTTTTGTTTTGTTTTTTTTTTGTTTTGTTTTTTTAAACAGCTGCTAACTGATTCATTTGTTTCATTCTAAGTGGCACTTCTAGTCCCTATTCAGTGCAGTATGCAGTACGTACAGCACGTAGCCAGGTGTCCATCGTCATCACGTGAGGCGCTGCCTGTTTTCAGCGGAACTCACCTGTCTGTGTCATCAGTGAAACCGAAAGCAGTCGTATCAGACGAATAGGTGCCATTGCGGAGGATTTCAGAATCAGAAAATAACTTTACATGTTAGGGTAAGTTCGTTTTATCGTTTCATAGCTGTAATACTGATCATTTGCGTCTAAATACACTTTATGTCAAACTCAAAGGACATGTTCATGTTTGTCGGTAGACTAGGTAGGCTTACTCGTATACTTGACGGTGGAAACGGCCACATATAAAATGGCTGAAAATGGTTAAACTAAACATCCGCAGTTTTTTTCCCCCTAACAGGAACTAATTTTATTTTAAACCTTGGTCTAGTTTGTATCGATCATGGTTGAGGGTGCCTTAGGAATAAAGTGCATATGTAATGTTCAAAGGGCTTAGCTTATAAGCACCACAGCAGTCAGAAAACTTTATTTGGCACAAATCTTACCCAAATAAACAGCTGAAGTGTAGCCCAGATCATAACAAACCAAAACAGTGCCACAATTCCACCCATAGTGAGCCAAATAATAAAAACAGATGTGGGCCATACCTGCATGTGAACCTTGTAGGCTAATTCTTGTTTGGTTGAGTTTTGTAAAGGGCTGACTACGGTGGCCCCAATGTGGCCCAAATGTGGCTAATAGACCAAGGTCATTATTTTACCATATTTACACCAGACCTACCCTTATGAAAATTAACCATGCTTATACTACAAATAAATAATAATAATAATAATATGGTTATTGTAGTTAAACAGTGGCAACCACAAATTAACCATGGTTGTGCTACTAAACATAGTTTAACCATGGTATTTGTAATAAAACTGTGGTTATACAAATGGTAATCGATCTGCCAAAAACATGGTTACTACACTTTTACTATTAAAAATAACCATGATTAATTTTCTTAAGGGTATTTTTACACTGAACAAAATTATAAACGCAACACTTTTGTTTTTGCCCCCATTTTTCATGAGGTGAACTCAAAGATCTAAGACTTTTTCCTATTTCTCTCGAATATTGTTCACAAATCTGTCTAAATCTGTGTTAGTGAGCACTTCTCCTTTGCCGAGATAATCCATCCACCTCACAGGTGTGGCATATCAAGATGCTGATTAGACAGCATGATTATTGCACAGGTGTGCCTTAGGCTGGCCACAATAAAAGGCCACTCTAAAACGTGCAGTTTTATCACACAGCACAATACCACAGATGTCCCAAATTTTGAGGGAGCGTGCAATTGGCATGCTGACTGCAGGAATGTCCACCAGAGCTGTTGCCCGTGAATTGAATGTTCATTTCTCTACCATAAGCCGTCTCCAAAGGCGTTTCAGAGAATTTGGCAGTACATCCAACCGGCCTCACAACCGTAGACCACGTGTAACCACACCAGCCCAGGACCTCCACATCCAGCATCTTCACCTCCAAGATCGTCTGAGACCAGCCACCCGGACAGCTGCTGCAACAATCGGTTTGCATAACCAAAGAATTTCTGCACAAACTGTCAGAAACCGTCTCAGGGAAGCTTATCTGCATGCTCGTCGTCCTCATCGGGGTCTCGACCTGACTGCAGTTCGTCGTCGTAACCGATTGAGTGGGCAAATGCTCACATTCGATGGTGTCTGGCACTTTGGAGAGGTGTTGTTCTCTTCACGATGAATCCCGGTTTTCACTGTACAGGGCAGATGGCAGACAGCGTGTATGGCGTCGTGTGGGTGAGCGGTTTGCTGATGTCAACGTTGTGGATCGAGTGGCCCATGGTGGCAGTGGGGTTATGGTATGGGCAGGCGTATGATATGGACAACGAACACAGGTGCATTTTATTGATGGCATTTTGAATGCACAGAGATACCGTGACGAGATCCTGAGGCCCATTGTTGTGCCATTCATCCACGACCATCACCTCATGTTGCAGCATGATAATGCACGGCCCCATGTTGCAAGGATCTGTACACAATTCCTGGAAGCTGAAAACATCCCAGTTCTTGCATGGCCAGCATACTCACCGGACATGTCACCCATTGAGCATGTTTGGGATGCTCTGGATCGGCGTATACGACAGCGTGTTCCAGTTCCTGCCAATATCCAGCAACTTCGCACAGCCATTGAAGAGGAGTGGACCAACATTCCACAGGCCACAATCAACAACCTGATCAACTCTATGCGAAGGAGATGTGTTGCACTGCGTGAGGCAAATGGTGGTCACACCAGATACTGACTGGTTTCCGGACCCCCCCAATACAGTAAAACTGCACATTTTAGAGTGGCCTTTTATTGTGGCCAGCCTAAGGCACACCTGTGCAATAATCATGCTGTCTAATCAGCATCTTGATATGCCACACCTGTGAGGTGGATGGATCATCTCGGCAAAGGAGAAGTGCTCACTAACACAGATTTAGACAGATTTGAGAGAAATAGGCCTTTTGTGCACATAGAAAAAGTTCAGCTCGTGAAAAATGGGGGCAAAAACAAAAGTGTTGCGTTTATAATTTTGTTCAGTGTACAATATCAGTCGATGGAGTGAGTTGACTGAGGTAATAAGGGCAGGTGGAGTGATGGAGGGTCTCATCCATGGCACTGTACGATTTCCAGAATGCTGCTGTGGGCTTCCCATCCTCAGTGCTCACATCAGTCTGAGGACATTTCACATCCTACAAAATATGCACAAACAATACAAAAGTAGTATTTTTGTTTCAGGCATTTCAAGTATTTTTATTTTCTTCCCACAAATGCCATTGTCACCTTACCGTGCAGCAAATGCACAGAAACCAAGAATCAGAAAAGTGCTGCAATAACTCTGTTAGAAATGACAATAATTAAAATAAACTACAACTTAAGATTTAAATAGATTTCTTATTCATGTCACGGTGCTCTTAGACTTGAGGTAAATCCAAGTGCAACTTTATTTAGGGCTAACCAAAATCAACGTTATACAGCCAGGCAAGAGTCAAAATCCATGAAACAGTCCACACAAAAACAAGAAAACAAAACCAACAAAGACGTGCATGTAACGGTAAATTAAACCTCCATCACAAATGACAAACAACCGGGTATAAGTAGACAGACACTAATAACATGACTGATAACAGCTGAGTGTAATGAGAGTAATGAGTCCGGAACAAGGGATTATGGGAAGTGAAGTCCAATAAGGTGAGGCAATAGTCCGGGGTGGAGTGCCCTCTGGTGGCTAACCAGGGCACTCCAACTGGTGATCATGACAAATCATTTCTGTAGTATACTCACTCAAAGTCTTTGGCAGCATTCCTTCATCAGCCTCTCTCCACCGGATAAACACACATGTGATCATCTGTCCCTGTAACATCCAGACAAGATTCAAGTTTCCTCTGAGATTTATGTGCTCAATACTACATTTAAATGTTAAGGTAGTTGCTGATGTGTTAACTCGCATTTTATCCAATACAAATGTTGCTCAATTTTTCAACAGTACTAATCGACAAATAAAATAGATAACTTATGTTTAATTAAATCGGTTTATTTGCATTACTTACATTCATGTATGTAAACAGATGACAACAGTGACTTCTACATAATAGCACACATACTGTATATCACTCACTCAGATGTCTATTTCATGTTCTGATATGCTCATCTGCAATACTTATCGAAGATTTTCCTGTCAGATGTTAAATAAACATATAGTAAGCGTCTTTAAGATGCATATGATGTATGTAAATCCACTTTGGAGACGTGTGCTTACTGGAGCTCCCCTGTTAGCTATACATAATAAAACGTGTTTTTACAGCAAAATCACAAATATACTTTATTATCTAGCTTCTTCATAGCTTCAACAATTCAACAGTTTGACCTACAGTAGGGAGAGTGGGGTAAGATGAGCCAGTGGGTAAGTTGACCCACCCCCTGTATCTTGGCAACCGTACCATTTTATTGTCATGTGACCATATATTTTAGAACCACCCATCATTTCTGCCAGACTGTGAAAAGGAGAAGCACATGGGAGGAGTGGAAGTCGCTTATTTAATTTAAAAACTGTTTTTGGCTTGTCAAAGTAAAATTTTAACATAACAGATGTAATGGCTGTTTCATCAAAGAAAATTTGTCCAGGTCTAAAAATATTTATGATGAATATTGGTGATTTAGCAACGTATAAAACCATGCAAGTCATTTAGCTAAATATTATTCTGAATTGGTAAGCTAGCTAGCTTTTCCTAAAATGGCAGCTATGGGGCAAAGTAAGCCAAATGCTGTGGGGTAAATTGAGCCAGCGTTTTAACTTAGCCCACCATAAGGCAATGAATTTAAGTTAAATCTGAAGTATAAACTGGTGTCATTTTAATGTAATATTACGCAACTGGTTTAGTTTATCTTTATTTTCGAGTTTATTTGATAGGAATAGTGTACAAGTATACAAAATCCTTCTCTGATACGAACCAGATGATGTTTAATCATATATATTTTTCCACCTGTAGTCCCTAATGGCATAGCATGGTAGACATTGCACAAAAAGAACTTTTTGACTAAAATGTTTATTAGTTTCAGTGACATTTATTCATTCTTATTTAGTTTTTATTTAATTTTACTCAACAAATCAACAAACTCTCTGTTTAGTCTGTTTATGGGAAGGTTACAACTTTGATGTTCAACATATTGTTTCAGAAATGCAAACAATTAAAGATACTGAAATTTCAACTTCATTTGGTTGGTTTTATGTTGTTTAAGTTAGCTTTAAAAAAAGAAATATTTGTAAAATATTTTTACAAAGAATATTTGTAAAAGGAAATTTGATTATTAAATTAGTTTTTAAAATGGGTATCTTTAAAATTTCACATGGGTTTGATTCAGATTCAGTTAGATGGTCAGTTTACACCCACCTACTGACTCGGCTCAACTTACCCCTAACCTGGGGTAAATTGAGCCAGAGGAACACTTTTTTTAAGAAGCCATATTTTTAGAACCCTTTGTTATAGATGTATTCTGATCATTTAAAATGATAGGAAACATCCTGAAATTACTTTAAATACTTTCATTGTACTTCTGCCTCATTTCCCCTTATCTTGAGGACCACATAAGTAAAAAGTGGCTCATCTTACCCCACTCTCCCCTACTTCAACAAAGTGATTTTAACACAAGGAACTGTGTTTTTGTTTACTCGCATTTGAAAACACCCGCACTGATCTTCTCCTCTTACGTTCGATTATGATGTATCCTCTCCCATGGCATCCTGGGATAGAAAATTATCCATCGGATGAGCACTTCAGAATCTGGAAGGAAGCAGTAGGCCATCCAGGAACTTATCGCCTACTCTTTTTTGAATACTGAGGTTTTACTCCTTCCACATACTGTTTTCTCCTACTATATTAGACATCACCCAGGTAATTCTCGCCTCCTATTTTTATGAACACTGAGGATTCGGACATACTTATGCGTTCGCCTACTGCTTTTTGCCTACTATTTAGTAGGGAAGTATGCGTTTTCGGACACAGCCTGTGTCTGCATCTGAATTTGCATGCTTTCCTACTAGTAGGCAAAAAAAAGTATGTGATAAAAGAAGATGTCTGAATTCACAGTACTCATAAAAGAGTAGGCAAAATGTATCTGGATGACCTACTACTTCCGGTGAGATTCTGAAGTGTGGATATGATCAACACTTTACTATCCGTGAGGCAGTGGCGTGCAGTGGTGTTCTGAAATGAGGAGGCACATTTTTTATTTATTTATGAATCAATGTAAATTCATGTGCATTACTCTTAACGTTGACACATCTTCCTTGTTAAATAAACATTACTTTACATTACATCAAAAAAAAAGAGAAACCAAATACAATTCTATTTTGTAATTTTACATTAACAATGTATTGTAATAAATGTTCTATTTATCAAAACCAAGTCAATCTCATCAAGTTAGTGTTTTAAGCATTTCTACATTCATTCCAAAATAATAACTAAAGGCAATAATAATTTAAACAATATATTTTATTTGTGTATTGATGTTTTTCTTTTTAATAGTCAACTTAGGCTATTTTGGATCATCAGTCATGCTCCGTAAACACCGTCTGTCACAGACACGAATGGTATTTTTAATTTCACCAAGCTGATTGCACTAAAAACCCAGCAGTCATCGTGTTTTCAGTCCATTTCAAGTTTGATTTTGACGTGACATAAAGCGGTGATATCTAACTGGGTGATCTGTTTACTTACTTTTAATTAGTCTTCCCATTGACGCCATCATTTGTTCATTCAAACTGACGCGCGGAACGTGCACGTCAACAAGAGGCGGGATTTATCGCACAAACCAATCATATCTAATCATAACCAATTACATCCAATCATAGTGCGATGGAGACATTGCCTCCTCTCACGTGACTTTCCCCCATTCATTCTCAATTACCCCCATAGATATATGTATATCTATGATTACCCCCCACAAAACCCACCGCACGCCGGGGGTCTAATGGTTTTCTATGGTTTTCTATGAGAGCAAAGGGAGGCATGACTCCTGCTGTAACTTTACCTGCGGGTGTCGCTGTTGGGCAGTGTTCCTTTAGAAATACGAGTAACTTGCGCTCTTTTTAATGTCATAATTTGTAATATTTGTGTTGTTTTTTTATGTAATATGGATTATTTTCTCATCCTATTTTTTTTTTGAGGAGGCACTGCCTCCCTTGCCTCCTCGGAGGAAATGCCCCTGCCGTGAGGCCACGGGAGAGGATTTATAAATGGAAGTGAAGCGACGCAACTGACGCTGCTAGGCCATGTGATAATGACAACATGGTGAATGTACGTCCGGATTACATTAATACTACACACATTCATACTATATAGAACTTACTTTTCGTAAAGTTGTGAAGTAATTACTCAGCAAACATGCTCTTTTAGGGCCCCGTATGGGGCCATTGCGGGCAGCCCACTGTGGCCCCAGGTACCGCTGTGAAAATTATTTATTCAAAATAAGTACCTACTCAAGGGAGTATGCGATTTTGGATGCAGCCAAGGACTAATTCACCCAAACCAAGCATATTTAATAATGACAAGAAAACTAATTTCTTGCTAGAAATGAAATGACAGTTGGAAAAAATTATATACAATATATATACAATTACATTAATTTATTATATTAATATTATTTCATCTGCAAGTACAATTTATATATCATATATATAGGCCTACTTAAGTTTTAACATTTGAATTTCACTACAAGTGCACATTAAATACAATTAAGTGCACTTCTTTTTCACAAGAGATTGCATGTTAATGTAACAGTGAGTTACTTGTTTAATTTAAAGATAAATCATTAGTTCATTACTGAAATAAAAAACAACAAATTCACATTTGTTCTTGTGTTCAATGCGCAATGACAGTGTCAAAATCAAGAAAGTGAGGATGTAATCAAGCACTTTCCACTTCTATTCCAGACTCTGTTTTAATAGGAACCCTAATGCAAAGAAAGCACACGTTGTGTTCAAATCCCCATAAAGAGCTCGTTCTGTGTGATTAACGTCACTCATTTGAAGGGCTGTTTTACGGGATCGGTGACCTGAGGTCTAATAAAGCGGCTGAGAGTGTCTTCATCTGATTGACATGTGTCAGTGTATTGTGTCTCTGCAGATGCATGCCCCAGCTGTGCTGCCTAATGGACTGAAGACAGGCCTCTGTTGTGTCTCTCATTAGGACATCAGTGAAGACAATAGAGACACTTTAGGAGCTGAAGAGTTACGCTTTAAATCGCTTTCAGGCATTCAGAGCTCATTTGGTCACAGGTAGCTAAAGGAATAAGGGATTATCTGTTGTTAGGGTTGGTAAAGTTGCTACTTCCTAAAATGACCACTAGAAGACACAATTTCACTAAAATGCTTCAGTATGCAGCAGAAGACCTTTGGTCCATAGGCAATACCATGTCCATGACGTATAAATACTTATTATTACACTATTCACATTTCTTATTATTATAATCAATGTTGAAAACAGTTGTGCTGCTTAATATTTTGGTGGAAACCATGATACATTTTTTTCAGGATTATTTGATGAATGGAAAATTCAGAAGAACAGCATTTATTTGAAATTGAAATCTTTTCTAACATTATAAATGTCTTTACTGTCACTTTTGATCAATTTAATACATCCTTGCTAAATAAAAGTATTATTATTATTATTATTATTTTAAATAAAATCTTACTCCCCGTAAACTTTTAAATGGTAGGCTACATTCAGTTTTATGGACATCTGAAGCTCATGTGGGTTAATTATTAAGTGAATGTCGGAGCCTGGGCTGTTTAACACTCATAATGCATCATTCTCAGCTGTATATTGCAGATCTGATTCCTGCCCTGATTGGTCAATACTATCAATACAGTCATGCTAAAGTGTACAGTATAGTAACAGCTATGACATGAAGCACCTGGACTGTGTTTGAAATCACCTCCTGCACCCTCATCCACTATTCCCTACATTAGTCCACTAATATAGTCCACTTGAACTAGTGAATGAAAACGAGTGAGTGAATTCGGACACTGAGTGTGCCGGAAGGGCTGCTGCTTTTGTATAGTTTGTGCTTGCTGTTCAATAATCATTTGACACTTAAAGGGATAGTTCACAGAAAAATGTAAATTCTGTCATCAATATAGTAACATCATTTACTCCCCCACAAGTTGTTTCAAACCTGTATAAATTAACCTGTATAAACCAAGCAGATTTCATCCCCCATTGACTACCACAGTAGGGAAAAAAAGAAATAATATGGTAGTCATTTGGGGGCGAGATCTGCTTGGTTACAAACATTCTTCCAAATATCTTCCTTTGTGTACAGCAGAACAAAGAAATTTATACAGGTTTGGAACAACTTGAGGGTGAGTAAATGATGACAGAATTTTCATTTTTGGGTGAACTATCCCTTTAACAAACTGGCAGCTCCAGTAGTAATGGAAACTATGTATAAACCTTAATTAATCAATTTAATAATCAATTAAAAAGGATAATATTACGTTGTAGCCCCATTGGATCAGCGGTTTGGAAAATGGATGGATGGATGATTCAACTGCAGGCGCCATCTTCTGGTCAGACACGGGAATTCATTCATCACGACTCTCACAGTGCATTATAGGCATTCTCTTGCCGCTGAGCATACAACAGTTGTGCACTTGATATTGCAGTGCATTGTGTGATTGAATGAGTGCATTCGATATTGTCCACTAAGGTTTCGGATACCACTACAAATGAGTATGGGGGTGATTTCAGACACAGCCCTGTTCACCATATGACCGCACAGTATTATTTTTGTTGCATCAAGCTGCACATTGTGCCTTTTAGTCGTGATATATTCACAGTGTAGCATCTTGTGCTCTAAAGACAATATTTGCCACTTAGATTTTGAAAGATGCAAATGTGTTTCGAGAGGAAAATGAGGACGCCTGTGACCTAAACTTGTTACACATGAAACACCTTGAATTGAAGTCATTTGAATTTTGTTTGTGAATGCAAATGTGTGAACTTGTATGCTCTGAGTCTCAGTACTGTGTTTATACAGTAAAGGGGGGGGGGGGGGAGAAGAAAAAAAAAAGATGATTTAGGGGCCGTTTACACGACACCATTTTCAACTAAAAGCGGAAAACTTTTATGCGTTTTGGCCATTTATTTACACACGTTTTGGAGGCCTGAAAACACAAACTTTTGAAAACGGGTTTCAAAGTGCTAGTTTTTGAAAGCGATACCGTTATCGTCTCCATGTAAACTACAAAAACAAGAATTTGTGAAAACTGTGATGTCATGCGCGTGTATATTACGTGTATATTACAGTCTATAGGAGTGTAGTGTTTCTTTACAAAGTGACATTGCCACCTACTGGCCTGGCATGAATAATACAGCGTTTTTAGCCGTTTTCACAGATCCTTTTGATCATTTTGACAACGTTGTTGTCTGTATAGAAAAAACTTTTTAATACATCGTTGTCGTACCCCAAATGTGACCCAATCCTGAACATACAAAGGAACAGTTCTAAGTCTTGCAATACTTTTACAAACTGTACATTTCTCTGTATTTGCCATCTTTATTCACAGTGAAACAAAGAACACATTTATAAATGGTAATTCAAGAAGAGAGATTCTACAAACAGAATTTCAGCAAGGTGTCATTTAGTTGGGAACATATATTTACAAAGGAAAAAAATGACACCAGTTTGGTTAAAAACTGAATTAAAACTAATTTCCATTCTCTCTGCCTAAAATAATGATAAAATCTGTTCTACCTAAATAAGCTAATTTTGCAAAAAGAATATAACTCTCATACAAAAGCACATGATGATGAAACAGTAATAAAAGAATAGCAAAAACAAGAAATCTTCCCTGTAATGTCCAAAACATGGCTTCACATGTCCCTTTTTAAGCATAAACGTTCAGTACAGTACATCAATTGCTACTTTGGTTTGAGATGAACCGGCCATCTCTGAGAAAAATGAATCATGAAAATATGAAAATAGACTTTATTTACTTTCTTAATAAATGTCCCTATAGTGTTATTGTGAACAATTCATAAATGGATGTTATTCCAAAAGAAGCATTTGTTTTTATAATCAAAATGAAATAATATTTTCCACTATTGTGTATATATATACTGTATATATATATCATGGAATGTCATGTAACTTTTAAATTTGTAGGCTTGGAAAAGTCATGGAAATATCTGTGTCAGTATAACAGAGACAGAACTTAAATTCTAGCATATTCTTGTTGTTCTCTCCTTTTTTTTCCAGTAGTAATGCATTATCTTTCTCCTCTCGTAGTGTGCTAGTGCAAGTTATTGCATAGGTCAAGTCTTGTCGTATTTTGGTGTCTTTTGCAAGCACAGCAGATTCATGCACACGTCTGCTACAGTGTCGGGTGAGCGATCAGCTGTCAGGGCCTCGATAGCTCAACAGCTGTTCGTTTCCCGCCGAGGATGATGGACTGCATTCTTCCTTTTGCGTGAGTGTGCTTTAATGGACAGTGTCATTGGGATCTTGTGAGTCTGTGATGTGAGGTAGAGCTTCATAAGCAGGTAAATCTGTGCCAGGCTCAGAGACCGTAACTGGATGCTCCTCGGGTGCCAGGATGTCAAACGGGACATCAATGGACTGGACGGACTGACGAATGCTTTCCTCATATGTGGGAGGAGGCTGTGGTAAAAACAGAGATAAAGCTTGACGTAAACCACATGTGTGACACACAAGATAAATGCCTGTGAAGCACTTCTTCAAAAGCGATTCTGCTTATCTCACACATTTTGTAGTGAGTAAAAAAGTACAAAACTTGGAAGGTGCTTCAAATAAACCAAAAGAAAACCCAGAGAAAAATTTCATAGACTTCAGGTCCATTTACACTGATCGATAACTATAATGATAGAGCTTTAATAATCATTATAATTCTGCGAGAATAGGGAAGTCCAAACAACAGCGATAACGATAATGGCAGAGTAACAAAATTGTCGTAATCTCTTTCAGAATGATTTTTACAATTGATGAGTGATAAAAACATTGACAGCCAATCAGAATCCATCCTGCTTTAAAGAGTCACACCAATGGACGATAACATTGGCCCTGTCCCAAATGGCAGACTTCATGAACACTTGCAATGGCCGGCGCGTGTGGGTGTCCTTAGGGTGCACCATCAATACGCACTTATGCCAAGACCGCAAGCTCCATAGACTTCTACCCGACAGTCAAAGGCCCTGTCCCAAATGACACCCTAAACATGAGTCCACACTTTCGTGACGTAATGCCGCCTTGGCTCTCAGGAAGAAGTCTGCTGCAGAGCTTGCACCAGTGAAAGTGATATGTGAAGGCCAAGTATGGTAACACATACCTGGAATTTGTCCTCTGCATTTAACCATCCAAGTTAGTGCACACATATTAGGAGCAGTGAACACACACACACTGCAAACTGTGGACACACACAAACCCAGAGCAGTGGGCAGACATTTTTGTTGTGGTGCCCTGGGAGCGACTGGGGGTTTGGTGCCTTGCTCAAGGGCACCTCAGTCATTTCCTGCCAGTATTGAGACTCTAACCCGCAACCTTCGGATACTCTCTAACCATTAGGCCACGACATGGTCTCCCCGTCGGGGAATTGAACCCCGGTCTTCCGCTTGACAGGTGGTGATACTGTCCTCTATACTAAAGAGGAGGGTTCAGCAAAAGTGAGCATCGAGGACTCGGAGGAAGATCGTGAGGGCTTAAGCCCGGAACACACCAAGCCGACGCCGACGAACTAGTGGCGACGAAAGCAGACTGCTGGGTTAGCTCACGTCGGCAGCGTCTGGGTCCAAAGTTGCCCTGACACACCAAACCGATGTTCGACACCTGACTGCCAAGTAGCACGTCCGTTCTGCGCCTGCGTAAGATGAAATGCCTTTCCGTACCAACAGGTGGCAGTAGCTGAACAGCCAATCAGAATGATCAGATGGCCTGACGGACCAACAAGCTCCGACGCCGATTCAACATGTCGAATCGGCCGAAAAAAAGCAGATGAGGACCAACTTCAGCCGACGGTGCGGAACACACTGAGAAAACTTAGTCGGCCAACGAACAAAAACTGCCCGACGGTTGACCGTCAGCTTGTTGTGTTCCGGGCTTTAGGATTCCATTTGGGACAGAGCCATTCTATTTATTCTAAGCTTACATTCTGTGAACTCTATCTGTGTCTGAAAAATGAAAAACGCTGCCTCCGCAGGTAGCTTACAGAGGTACAAAGGCAACAAGGCATGACCGAATCCAGTGATAGTGTCACATCCTGTCTACTGAGACAACTTTATCTGATCGATTTTTGAAGGCAGCATAGATGTATCATTCAATGCCTATGTTATCCCAGAATCCTGTGCGTTCCAGTTCATGACAGTTGAGCTAAAAAATAAATATGGCGTCTGAAAGCTGCGGTATAAACACGCAAACAGAACAACCATATATACGATGAAAACAGACCAAAATTAACTAAAACTGAGGGCTATATATAGACAAGGCAAAACACTAGGGATGAAATGAGGTAACTGATTAAACACAGGTGTGACACATGAGCGTAAATCAAATGCTACAGCAACAGAAGAACAGAAACCAAAGAAACTGAACTGAGAACAGTGCAAAACTAACAGGATAGCAACCCAAACAATGAACAACCATGGCAACAAACAAGCAGGAAAACTAGAACAAAGGAAACATGCACAGAAACACAAAACAGAACATAGGCCTGACAAGAAATAATGCAGACTGACAGCTTCAACAGAAGCAAATACCATCGATTAATAACCTCGTAGCTCACAGTATGGCTCTCTTTAAAGGTTCATGAGATATTGTTAAGAATCAATTTCCCTATAAAGAAAATGAATGGAGTTTTTACTTCGAGAACTCGACTGTTGCACTCATATTGTTGCTGCTTAGCAGGTCAGTACATACCCAAAAGATAAAGACCTTTGCACTATGCTAATTCATAATACGGTGCTCAACATTTATTTAAACAAATTCATTTTATCTGTCTCTCCTTCACTATCTCTTTATCAAGTTTAATCTTTAAGCTCCAAGCCTTCCCTTTAGCCTCCTAAAAAACAGACAAAACTGTGGCCTTTAGATGGAGAACAAGCTCACTTAGCTCAGTAATATGGTTAATAGGTGAGAGACGCCCCTCGTGAGTGAACGATCCACCCATTGAGTGAAGGAGAGGACAGACGGACAATGAGCCGCTCTCTCCGCCAATGTTTACCTTTCAAGACAGGCCGCTTTATTACGTTTGATGTGCATTAATTCCCATTAGTGTGTGTACTCATGTGTTTCCTGGCACAAAGTCAACATCAAAGGGCCTTGAAATGCTGACAGCATGCATGCGTCATGGCAACAGTGCAGGTGAGGGGTACTGGGCCTGTCTGTGCGGCAGTGAATGGCCATTTCTCAGATATATGATCATGTTACGGAGCAGAAAATTGAGGGTCATTCATATTGAAAACCTATTGTTTTTTTTATTCAGTTAGACTGCACCTGCCACAGATAACCAGCTTATACTGCAGCCACACACTGCTAATAGACAAAACTGTTATAGCTGGCCTTCAATAAGCAACTTCTGTAAGCACTGGGTAGTTGCCTGTTACGTGTGGTGCTGCAGGGATGAGGCGAATACAGAGATCCACTAAGGTATGGGCTTTAATAAGCAATCCAGGAACACGGAGACAGCATACACACATTAAACCACAACATCAACAACATCAACATCATCAACATCAAGAACCGAACAGGAGTGCAAGGAGAGTGTCCAACTTAAAGGGAGTGCTGACGAGGAACAACAGGTGCTGGGAATCTGGGGAACATGGCGGGAAGACTGATGAGGGAAGTGCAGACAGGTGTGGAGCACAGGAGGATGCTGGGAAACGGAGTCCAGGAAGGCGTGGATGTAACATTACCTCCCCCTCCCCGGAAGGCGTGTCCTCACGCCTCAGATGTAACAACTGGGGAGGGGGGGTGGGCGCCCTGGAGACCTACAGGCAGGTGCGGGGGGTGCAGACGGGTGCAGAGGTCCCCAGGGCGGTCCCAGGACCTCGGGCCGTCACGGCGGGTCAGGAGTCGTGGGTAACCATGGCGGGTCAGGAGCCGTGGGCGGCCATGGAGGGTCAGGAGCCTTGGGCGGCCATGGCGGGTCAGGAGCCTCGGGCGGCCATGGCGGGTCAGGAGCCTCGGGCGGCCATGGCGGGTCAGGAGCCTCGGGCGGCCATGGCGGGTCAGGAGCCTCGGGCGGCCATGGCGGGTCAGGAGCCTCGGGCGGCCATGGCGGGTCAGGAGCCTCGGGCGGCCATGGCGGGTCAGGAGCCGTGGGCGGCCATGGAGGGTCAGGAGCCTTGGGCGGCCATGGCGGGTCAGGAGCCGTGGGCGGCCATGGCGGGTCAGGAGCCTTGGGCGGCCATGGCGGGTCTGGAGCCGTGGGCAGCCATGGCGGGTCAGGAGCTAAGGAAGGCCACGGCGGGTCAGGAGCTGTGGGCAGCCATGGCGGGTCTGGAGCCGTGGGCAGCCATGGCGGGTCAGGAGCTGTGGGCAGCCATGGCGGGTCTCCGAGCCCACCCCCATCTTTCCCACCCACGGGTACCCTTCCCCCCCCAAAAAAATTCTTGGGGAGACTCAGGGGCTTGAAGGTCTCGTGGGCTACTGGAGTGGGCTCGTGGCAGGCTGGAGCTGGAGCTGGAGCGGGCTCGTGGCAGGCTGGAGCTGGAGCTGGAGCGGGCTCGTGGCAGGCTGGAGCTGGAGCTGGAGCGGGCTCGTGGCAGGCTGGAGCTGGAGCGGGCTCGTGGCAGGCTGGAGCTGGAGCGGGCTCGTGGCAGGCTGGAGCTGGAGCTGGAGCGGGCTCGTGGCAGGCTGGAGCTGGAGCTGGAGCGGGCTCGTGGCAGGCTGGAGCTGGAGCTGGAGCGGGCTCGTGGCAGGCTGGAGCTGGAGCTGGAGCGGCTGGCTCGGCGGCGGCTGGAGCTGGAGCGGCTGGCTCGGCGGCGGCTGGAGCTGGAGCGGCTGGCTCGGCGGCGGCAGGAGCTGGAGCGGCTGGCTCGGCGGCGGCTGGAGCTGGAGCGGCTGGCTCGGCGGCGGCTGGAGCTGGAGCGGCTGGCTCGGCGGCGGCTGGAGCTGGAGCGGCTGGCTCGGCGGCGGCTGGAGCTGGAGCGGCTGGCTCGGCGGCGGCTGGAGCTGGAGCGGCTGGCTCGGCGGCGGCTGGAGCTGGAGCGGCTGGCTCGGCGGCGGCTGGAGCTGGAGCGGCTGGCTCGGCGGCGGCAAACTCAGGGAACTTGGTCTGCTCGGCGGCAGAAAACTCAGGGAACTTGGTCTGCTCGGCGGCAGAAAACTCAGGGAACTTGGGCTGCTCGGCGGCAGAAAACTCAGGGAACTTGGGCTGCTCGGAGGCAGAAAACTCAGGGAACTTGGGCTGCTCGAAGGCAGAAAACTCAGGGAACTTGGGCTGCTCGGAGGCAGAAAACTCAGGGAACTTGGACTGCACGGGGGCAGAAAACTCAGGGAACTTGGGCTGCACGGAGGCAGAAAACTCAGGGAACTTGGGCTGCTCGGAGGCAGAAAACTCAGGGAACTTGGGCTGCACGGGGGCAGAAAACTCAGGGAACTTGGGCTGCACGGGGGCAGAAAACTCAGGGAACTTGGGCTGCACGGGGGCAGAAAACTCAGGGAACTTGGGCTGCACGGGGGCAGAAAACTCAGGGAACTTGGGCTGCTCGGAGGCAGAAAACTCAGGGAACTCTGGCTGCTTGGTGGCCCTCTTCTTTTTCTTCCTCTTGGGCCGTCTGGGCCCAGCGGAGGATTTTTCGTTGGCCATACGGGGTTGCGGGTCCGGCAGGACACCAGGGGAATGCTCACTGGAGGGGTAGGCGGAGGAAAGCGGCGATTTGTTAACTGGCCAGGCCGCCTGTGTTTCTGCAGGGACTGGACGAGGATAACACGATTTATCAAGAACCTCCTCAATGACAAAATCAGAACAATTTAGAAACAAAATCAGATTAATTGCTTCGACTAGGGAAAAATAGCAGGCAGGTTCTTCAAAACGGATCGTGTCCTCGTCCAGCCCTGCCAGAAAACAGACGTTCAAACAGGCATCTGGCCAATTCACCAAATAAGCGAGCTCGACAAATTCCTCCACATACCTCTCCAGCGAGCGACCGTCCTGCCGGAACCCACAAAGACGATCCACCGCTGTAGCTGGTTTGGGAGGCATGGGAGGCACAGGAACCAGGAACAATCCCATTTTCTTTTGTGGATCTCCTGCGGTTTTGGTCGGTTCTTCTGTTACGTGTGGTGCTGCAGGGATGAGGCGAATACAGAGATCCACTAAGGTATGGGCTTTAATAAGCAATCCAGGAACACGGAGACAGCATACACACATTAAACCACAACATCAACAACATCAACATCAACAACATCAAGAACCGACCAGGAGTGCAAGGAGAGTGTCCAACTTAAAGGGAGTGCTGACGAGGAACAACAGGTGCTGGGAATCTGGGGAACATGGCGGGAAGACTGATGAGGGAAGTGCAGACAGGTGTGGAGCACAGGAGGATGCTGGGAAACGGAGTCCAGGAAGGCGTGGATGTAACATTGCCAAACTTTTTTTTTTTTTTTTTTTACATTATCAAAACTTTGTGTTCAAATGTATATCTGTACACACTTGTAAAAGTGTATTTTTAGGTGCTGTGACAACTAATTAACTTTAATTTCACTAGTTTATTTCGAAGGTCCTGTGGTCCAATTTTTAAAAGCCCAAATTTTCCATTTAGTCTATTTAATTAATTAATTTTCACAAGGGATCCACAAGACTCAATAGTACAATTGTACATAATTGTTCACATTTTAAAGTAAAATGTAAATTCGTGACGAACAGTCATATCTGTGTAACACTCAGTTTGGTTGTTGTTTGCGACTCATTGTTTGATTGATTTGAAGCACCTGCTCCTTGTTTAGCTCTTCAGTTACTCGGTGTATATAAGCCCTCAGTTTGAGTCATTCTTGGTTCATTCTTGTTTATTCTCATGCGTGTTTATTGTTTTGGTTTATTAAGTAAATAAAGTAACTGATGCAAATAAAGTAACTGATGCATATAGATCCTGCCTCAGCCACTCATTGCTGCAACAGACTGTGACCATTTGAAAATATGCAGGCTTTTTGAATTAATATATGATTATGGGCAAAAATCTGTTTGTTACTATCCAGCCAAATTATAAAAAAAATGTAACTTTTGCTTTTATTATCTTTAAATAAAAAAACTTTGCTTTTTACTTTGAGAATAGTAAAATGGCATGTCATGTCAACTGGTCATTTGTAGATGAATTTCAGTGTTAGGGAAAGTTACTTTTAAAAGTAATGCGTTGAAATATTGCGTTACTCACTAAAAAAGTAACTATTTGGATTACTTTTCGTGGAAAGTAATGGGTAACGTTACTTTTGCATTACTTTTTCTCACCTGGGCTGGGCTTGCTTATTTTTTTTTTTTAATAACAAAGAAAGGTTCTATTTTTGCACTGTGAACCCTAACGCTCAAAATAATTAATTGGTTTGAGTAGGACAAACTCAAATTAAACAAATTATTTCAATCAAATTAACTTTCTTTTTCTTTTGAGTTCCTGAAACCTACACATTTTAAGTCATCTGAATTCATTCATTGTTTTGAGTTTTATGAACTTGTTTCTTTTAATTTGGACAAACTTAAATTTAACTGAAACTGGGCTGGGATTTCCCAGCATGCTTTGCCATGGCACTTGAAAGGGAGGGTAAATGCTAAAATTAAGTGTTATTTAATGTTTTTATGTGCAAGATTAATGCTAAGTGGGAGATTTAGTATAGTGTTTAATGCTTTGCCATCCCAATTTAGAAGAGTTTCTGTTGGGTTTTTTGGGGGGTTAACATCATGGTGGAGCATGAGCTTGGTTTGGTTTGATATATGTTAAATGTTTTATATTGCCATGCTCATTCAGCAATTGCTATGCTATGCTAATGTTATCAAAGCATTGTGTTACCAATTAGCATTTGTTAAATTAGCTAGTTATAACAAGCTAAATTTCCACTACTAAAAATATTTAAGTTGAGATTACATGATAATTTTAAGTTAAATGTTTGAATTAACTTACTCAAATATTTCAAGTTAAGAGCAATTAAAATGTTTAAGTACAAAATTGAAATCTGTCAGTTCTGCTTACTTAAACTTTGAATTTCTCAACTTAAAAACATCAATGTAACTAATTACCTCAATTTTTTTTTTCTTTTTTAGTTTTGCCAACTTATTCGGGTTTACAGTGTGGCAAATGTAAAGGTCAAAAGTTAAATGAACGCCTGTACAGTAGATACAAATGGGAAGCAAAGTAACTTGCCGTACTTATTTGAAAAAGTAACTCAAGTGTTTTGTTGTAAATTTAAAAGTAATGCACTACTTTACTAGTTACTTGAAAAAAGTAATCTGATTACTTAGCTTAGGTTACTTGTAATGCGTTACCCCCAACACTGAATATGATTACTATGGCTAAATGAGTCACCTCCGTCACAATAGGTCCGCCTATGCCGAAGCGGTCGGCTATCATCATGTGGATCTGCCGTTGTCTGTCTTTCTTGCGCACACTCTCGTACGAGGGCAGACGAGGAAGTGGAGGCTCCAGTGAGGACAGATAGTAGCTGCTGGGCACACCGATGAGGAACAAAGAGCCTGACTGACAGCCACAAGCAGAAACAAAATATAAACAGACGATATGTGACCTATCAAATGAAGAACTGAAAGTAATGACGACAAACGTTCACCCTAATGTTGTTCCAAACCTGTATTCATTTCTGTCGTCTGTACAAGAGAATACATACAAGAAAAAGTGAATATCTTTCCATTCAGGAAAAGTATTTTGGTGCTATTGGTCATACAGGTTTATAACAACATGAAGGTGAGGAAACGATTGTCATTCTGTGTGGAAGGATGCGGGTTCTTTCATAGCGCTTACCTGTGCATTGACATTATCATGACCCGTGTCGTGTGTTTGCTCAACATCAGATGAAGCAACTAGAGTCTGTCTGCTATTGTAGTACTGAGGAGGAGCTTCCTGTTCAACCAAGAAATGACAAACCTCTGTTAATATGACATTTCAGACATCATCAATGCTTATTCGGTCACCACCGTTCAAAAGTTTGAATGAAAATAAGCTTCATTTACTTAATGTAAAATACCTTTTCTTGTAAATTTGGGTCAAAACATGATACAGACTTTCAAAGCTCTTGACGCGGTTCATGAGATTCACCCTTATGTATAAGAAGTATAAAATGGTCTTTATTTTGCAATAATAAATGGCTGACTGTACCAAAATGTGCACTTTATAATAATGTCAAAATAAAAGTTTTGCTTTAAAGTACATTTTAAATAATATTTTAGTTATTTACTACATGCTAAAGCAGTGTAACATACTAAAGTACTTGATAATAATTTGAACTGTAGAGTGTTATTCAACATGACATTTAAAGTTATATTTTAATCTATTTGTACTTAAAGGCAAAGTCACCACCGTTCAAAAGTTTGGGTGAGATTTTATTTTTTATGTTCTCTTCTGCTCACCAAGTCTGCATTTAATTGATCAAAAATAAAGACAGTAATATTGTGAAATATTATTACAATTTCAAAGAACTGTTTTCTATGTGAATATATTAAAATGTTATTTATTTCTGTGATCAAAGCTGAATTTTCAGCATCATTACTCCAGTCTTCAGTGTCACATGATCCTTCAGAAATCATTCTGATATGATGATTTGAAGCTCAAGATTATTATCAATGTTAAAAACAGTTGGGCTGCTTCATATTTTTAGCTTCATTGTCCTTTCCAGAGCTCAACCACCAGCATAATTACAATGTTTTCATATTGATTGCAAGTCAAACCATCACCAATCTTGATTTAAAGTCTCACACCCCGGTCTTTGTCTTCCTGAATGTCTCTTCTCCTCCTCTTCCTACTTCTGCAATGTTGGAGCCAGACCTCTAGATGGTCGTAAATTACGCCGCTAAAGAGAAGACCACCAAGCAACTTCCTCCACGGCTCCCTCCCCTCCCATCCATTGCTAGATTAGGCAGGCGGGCCCCGCGTGAGGCCGAGGAATTCCTCCAGCCCAGCCGGACACTCTGTGATTACCCCACACCTAAATAGAAGCCTTTGTGTCCCGGGACAATACAGTGTCTTACTGCGTCATCAGGGTGCTGAGTAACAAACCCCACACTGGTGTTTTAAAGGTCTGCCTCTGTTTTGTGCCCTTGTTTCTGTGGCAGGTACTACTAAACAAGCGCACTCCGTTTTACAGGCCCATATGTCACCCGGACAAGTCAGTCATTAGTGCACTAGTTGGTCAAAACGTGCAGAGAAGAGTCAGAAATTAACCAGAGATTGAGGCTAAATACAATGGCAAGAGACAAAATGCCCCTTTTTTTTTTTAAATTATATCTGTTATTATTATCTATTATCACCATTTCATATATAGGTAAATTCCACATCAAAAAAAAATAAGAAATTATTTTGGACAAATTGAGAATGAAACCTATTTTAAGACCTTATTTAAGATATTGTTTTCTTTACAATTACATGGGGAGATAAATTCGTACCATTACTGTATAATTTGAGTTATTCCATTATTGAGTTATTGCAGTTATTACATTATTGTTATTTCCTTAAATTACTGTAATACATTTTACAATACATTTTTAAAGGCAGTACAAGAAATTCTACCATAAATATTTTACCAATCAATTAATGTCAAAGATATACTGGTTTCAAAAATAGGCTTCATTTACTTAATGTAAAATATCATTTAAAATGAGTAAATTTGGGTCAAAACATGATACAGACATGCTCTTGATGCAGTTCATGAGATTCACCCTTATGTAAGAAGTATATATATATATTTTTTTTGACTGTACCAAAAAGTGCACTTTATAATAATGTCAAAAAAAAAAAGGTTTGCTTTAAAGTACATTTTAAATCATGTTTTAATAATTATTTTGACATGCTGACTAAAGCAGGGTAACATACTAAAGTACTTGATTATAATTTGAACTGTAGTGTATTATTAAATATTACATTTAAAGTTAATATATATTTTAATATATTTGTATTTCATAGACAGAAGAAATTATGAAATTACACATGAAGATGTATTAAGTCCTACTTAAGTGGGTCAAAAAACACTCAAAAGTTCAGCTAATTGCATTTAATATAAATTTAAACTATAATACATTTTCATTTAATTGGAATTAACATGCAAGTACGTGTCTGAAAACATTACATTCAGTTCACACTTAAAAATATAATATTTCTGTTTTTAAAAGTATGCTAAAGTGTACTTTCTTTTTCACAAAGGATGGTATTTTTAAAAGACAGTCTTCTATCCTATACAGATTTATGATAAACAAACATACTGTAGGTGTGTTTTTATTATTCCAGTTGAAGAATAAATGGACAACATGCTTTGTGTTTTTTAGAAAAAAGTGCCATCTTAAAGGTAAAAAAAATGTCCCTGTCAATCAATTCCAGTAGGCAAATATCGTCCCCTAATAGAAACCGGGCCCTAATCTGAGACACAGCTGATGCCTTGGACTCAAGGCAGGGCTCCTGACAGCTCTGACATCACTCACAGTGACGTATTTTGACCTTTCCCATCACCCCTCTCATTCGGGACTCCGAGAGACACGTTTAGTAAATGTGAGGTCAGGGGTCACCTTCCCTCGCTGGTTTTCACTCTCAACAGTCTCAGAGTCCCCCCAATAAGAGAGACGTTCTTTTGTTTGCTCCTCTGATTCAGGCAGTGTGAAAAAGCAAAAGCGTGTAAAATCAGTCCTGAAGTCGGGGGAGGACCTCTTCAGCGGTGTGCCTTTTTCAGTGCCTGACCTAAAGTAAAAGCTTTGTCTCCTGTGATCCCCCAACCAAAACACAGAACCTAACGATCAAATGGTGAAGTCGCCTCAGTAAGAGGACATATATCTCAAAATGAGTCAAGTTTCTATTGGAGAGATGATAGAAGAGTTTCACTTGCACTGGCCTGTTGTTTTGTAGAACTTCCTGCTGACAAATCCAGCATAAACCAGCATGAACTCCATGATGGTCCAGGCTGGTTTATGCTGGTCTAGCTGGTGGACCAGCACAGTCATGCTGTTCTCAAGCAAAGCTGAGCTGGTCCACATCATGTACCTTATGCTGATGATCAGCAGGGCTTGTACCATGCAAGTCATAAGGTTTAAGAAACAGAACGCAACATAAGAGATTTACCATGTTAAAACCAGATTTCTTCTTCTTCAATGCAAGTACGGTATTATTTTATCCATTTAAAATTGACTTCATTCATCCGGAATCATTTCATCCACTTAAACTCCGCCCCTTTCTTACAATTGACAGCAAACTCACATTCAGTCAACATCCAGTGGATTGAATCAAGTCCCGCCCTTTTTTCTTTTTCAATAATCCATTTCACTCTGATGTACGTCACAATACGGAAGAATCATTGCGACTGTAAAGTGTATTAATGATGCCGTTGAATCATGTGACCATGGTGTAGTTCGTTTATTGCCTATGTTTAGCTTTTTACTTCTGCCAATTATATTCAGGCTTCAAAATTCATGAAAGTTCTGTTCATTTGTGAAGATCAATAAACCTTTGTTGGCTTATTTTCTGCAATAATCCAAGCACCAATGGAAAAATCAGGGTGATGCTTAACTTACAGGTTGGCCTACAAAAATACATCATCACTGCAGCACTCGTGAAATCTGACAACGGGAAATAACATTCAAGTCTTGTAAACATTTGCCAGGTTATTGGTTTACATCAAAGCAGGTAAAACAGGTCTTTTTAGTAAACTGATTTTTGGTAGTTATCAGAGTATTGGTATGCATGTAAACATGCTCATCTCCGTCAGGTGTGTTTGATCAGGGTTGGATCTTAAATCTTGAGGAAGGCGGGTCTCCAGGAGTGGGACTGGGCATCACTGATTTAGTGGGTTTAAATATAGTGTTCGTGGTCAATATGTGTGTACAAGTTGTGCCTCTTACTCATTTAACCTGCACCTCACATCTATCTTCACCAGAGTTTAACTTAGCAGGCGTGTTTTTGCATTTCCTCTTTGTGGGAGGAAGAATGCGGAGGCAGTTTCCCTGTGTTACTAAGATAAGGTTAAAGTTCTCTCAGGGGGAACGATTAGGGCTGAAAGTGAACAGGAAAAGGAAACGCTGAGGATGAGGTACATGACTTCAGGCTAAGTGACCAGAACAGGTTGCACTCTCTCTGTTTAATCTAACATCTGCTCTCACGACCCACATCCTGAGGACTGGACACGTTAAAGGAGGAAAGCTCTGACATGACCTGAGGTTTCACAGGTAGTCTGTTAGCAGGCCCACATGCACTTGTAGAGCTCCAATGAATGTGTTTATTACATATTTTGCCAAATTCAATAATATTTTCAGCTACCAATAAAAGCTTTGAACTTTCAAAACCACACTTTAACATGTTTTAATCTGTTCAGATCCTAGTGATCTCACATGCTTCCATGTATGATCTCAGCAATGTCTCAAACTGTGCTCAAATGTGCCAAGTCAGAGATTTCAATAAAAATGAATCCAATTCTACCAAGAGCAAATTATTGGAGCTCTACTAGCATTTATTGATGACTGGCTTCTAATTTAATTTTGCCAGAAAACCTGAGCCAAAGTTGATAGTTGATGACAGATAACTGAGCAATGAAAGAGCAACCTTTGAGCAAAAATGTTTTCTCCACCCCTGTGAAAAAGAAGTGCACTTAAATTAATTGAATGTGCACTTATAGTGTACTTCAAAACTTAAAAGTAGCCTATATTAAAAAAAAGCCTGGAGCTTTACTCCTCCACTCAGTCTAATATCTGATTACTGTGTAACTTTTCTAGGGCACTTGTAACCGTGATAGTCAAGGGAACGGTCACGCTGTGTTGTGCTCCTCACAAACAGAATGGCTTGTTTAGATGCTTCAGTGATCTGACTCACGTCGGCCTGGACAGTTTGTGCTCTTTGACTTGAGTTTTTGAGGCTTTCTTGCTTACGTTGCTTAAGTTTGTTTTGTTTAATATTGTAGCTGACGCTAACAATACAAGCTCCCCGTGAACTGAGTCACAGTGTTTGCCAAAGCACATGGTGAAGCTCTTGAAAGTTTAGCACAGTTAAGAAAAAGATAATATGTAATCTCTGATTGTGTGTCAGTGTACTGAACGGTGGGAGATGTTCTTCATTCCCAAAAATATCAAACTAGGTCAGCTGTAGCTCTTTAACTTCATTTGATACTTTCATTCGCCTAAACTGTCCAGCATTACTTGGTAAATGGCAGGAAATTTGATTTTATGTCCCATTGGAAAGGTAAATCACAAATGACATCTAATTAATATCTAAATTGTCCCTTATAGGGAGCACTGAGATGGAGATTTGGATGACTTGTGCTTAAGTCTTCTGCTTCTTATAGTTTTCTAACTCAGTAATCTCACGTCTCCTCAAATGTTTCAGAAGAAATCTCAACAATGTCTCAAACTGTGCTCGGAGAAAGTCAAGGATATATTAATACGAACATTTCCCATTAAATTGTTCCAAGACTAAACCTTATGAGCTACATTCATTTTGAAGCCTTAGTTTTGTAGGAGAAACACCTGAGGCACAGTTGATACTTAATGAAACCGAACTGAGAAGGTATAAAAAGTGTAACCTTTGATAAATGAGATTTTCCTCACCATGTCAGTACCAGATTCTTGATAAACCCTCATTTTGCAGCAGAGAGGAACCTTCCGGTACAGGATCAACAACAGCACCACGATCATGAAGAAAAACACCAGACAACAGACTGAAAAAAGACAACAGACACCGTACATATCAATCAGTCTGTTACCTGTGCTTTTTCTGTTTCAACTCACCCATTAAAATGTACACTTTTAGATTTGTAAGGATTAAAGACAGGCAGAATTTATGCGACTTAAAACGTTTAAGCATAAAGCATGAACCTTTAGATCTCGACTTTACAATCTTGGCAAACATAATTTTTGCATAATAAAGTATCTTTTTCAAGGACTCATGTGAAAGTTATTATTATTATTGAAAAGTAATTTATTAATTTTGTGCAACATGCGATATCCGTCGTGTTATTCTGTCATGTTTTCTCTCTTTCTTTCCAAAACGCGACAAACGCCAGTCTCCCTTCTCTGCAGAATGCGATATATCCGCTCAACCAATCACAGCGCACCATTCCACGCACTGTAAACAGTAATGGCGGCACTCTGAATTCACCCGGCTTCCTAGTTTTCCTTATCTGCTTTGTACTTTGTGATCAACAAAAACAGAAAAATGAATAATTTTGACGGCATTGATGAACCTGTGTTGGTTTCTGCGGTGGGGAAGAAACGCAAGTCATCGAAATATAATCATTTACGTGAGGAGATTAAGAAGATGAGGCACTCGAGTCGGGAGGAGGAAAAATGCCGGCTGTTGCTTGTTCCACGACAGCTTCAAACTTCTGTCACGGTCCCCAAAACTGAATCATGAACAGTTTTTAAAAGCCGTTTTTAATACCAATGTACTCGGCAAATGTGTTTATTTTAACCGTGCGGTGGCGCCAGATACTCTTTAATCGGTAATGACAAACGGAGACATAATTCATTTATAACATTAACAGGATGACTCGTTGAATTCATTTTGGGAGCGACAACTGATGTATTTTTAGTCAAATGCCTGTATATAAGATTAGTATTGACAAAGTTCAGAGGCTGTCATATATGTGAATCAACTTACTTTGTTGTGTATTTTCAATATGAAAAATAACTTTTATATTGATGGATTAAGTGCATTTTGAAAAGAAAAAAAAAACGTGTCATGGATTTATTGCATTTTGGGGAAAAAATAATACGTTTTTATAATAAACCTTTTAAAATCAAAATGTAGATTTAAATTTTTAATGTTTTTATAACCAAAAGATGCTATGTGAAAGTTTGAAACACAAAATAGTGGTTTTCATCTTGCCACTTTCTTGGTAAAGAAAACACCTTTTTACTCAAATTAATCAAAATGGAGTTATAGCGTTTTGGAACCAAACTCTTCATATATATATATATATATATATATATACACACACACACACACATACATATATTAGTGCTAATCGTACACACACACACATATTATACCCAAAAATTCTTCATACAGTGGACTACCATTAAAATTGATAAAAAATCAGGACCAAAAATTATTCATTTTTGGTCCTTTTGCTTAAGTGTTTTTCTTTAATTGCTAATGCGACCTTTTTACACCACTGACTGAACAAAATTAAGCATTGCTTGGTAATTGGTTGACCTAAACTAGAGCGAATAAACTGTGATAATGTGTGAAATGTTTAAGGTGTCTGAATAAATTTTGGTCTATTTGAAATTATTTTATGCTAAGTATACTACAAATACATTTTACATATTTATGTACTTAATAAAAATACCCTGCAGTTGTACTTTTGGTATACTAAACTGGTATAGTTAAAGTCTGCTAAAGTGGAACAACTAATTTTGTACTTAATCCAATTTAGTTAACTGTGCTGAGGTCCAACTAAAGATTTTTGATTGTGCTAAAGTGGAACTTTTGCAGTATACTTTAGGTACACTTTAAATATCTTGCATTTTAAGACTGATATTATACAAAGATCATACAATCCTCATTAGTAGTGACATTAAAACACATTTTAGGCCTAATATTAAGAAATGTGCTCTGTGCATTAAAGAAGTAGCCTACTCCAAATAAAGTTTAATTCTAATATTTATATTAGTAAGTCTCAAGTGATATGCCAGTAAATATGATAATGGATTTGTAGTATACTTAGTATCAAATAAATGTATTTTAAATACATTTTGGTAAAGGTTTTATTTTTTCACTAGGGGGTGAAATAAGTCTGTATTAAGAACAACCTTAAGATCTTGTACTGTCATTTATAGGGCTCAACCATTTTTAAAATAGATAATACTACATTTAAACAAATAATAATAATAATAATAATAATATTGTACGAAAAATGTTGCTAGATCATCAGCCCAATTAATACATGTAACCTGAGACCTTGAAAAATATTTAAAGCGATGAAATGATATTCTCACTTACATGCACCCACGACGATTGTCCGCTGGTCCGCTGAGAAGCTTATGGAGGGGACAGTTGGGGACACAGTGGTGGACATCTCTGATAAATACAACTCTTCTAACAAGCGACCCAAGCTGTCTCATAGTAAGTCAGAAGAGTCCTCTTTCTTTCTTCCGAAGCTTCATTTCAGAGAGTCTCCAGAACTTCAGCAGAGTGAACTGAACGTCAGTCACGACTCACATCCTAGTCCTCACGAAGCAGCGGATACATTGTTGCCATCAATGAATGGACAGAGAATCCTACTATGGTGAAGGCGTGGCTCATGAATACTAATGAAGCTCGTGACTGGACGCTGCAGGAAGGTTGCTAAGCAACGGTTGCAGGGACTAATTAATATTCATTAGTTAAGCCTTCTCCGTAGTAGGATTCGTTCATTTCGGGGTAAGGAGCATGTGAAATACACAAAAATAAAGTTGTGAATTTGTTTATGTCCTAGCATACAGAAATTAACGTTCTTTTAAAAATACAATTAATAATAATATTAATAACTCGCTATATGCCATACTCTCTAACCATATCGCTCAAATAAACAAGCTAAAACATTCCTTGAACATTTGGTTGTCTTGGAGATAAGCAGGACTTTGCGCTTTTATAGAGCGCCGCCTAACGTTAACATACTACTTCTGCATGTTTTTAAACTCTTACAGAGAGAGAGAGCTATTAGTAGTAGTACTATTTGTACGTTCATTAATTCATCTTTCTTATACGAATGTATTCATTATTAATTTTTATGTTGGAAACAACCATTTAATATAACTACATGTTGATACTTAAACATCTGATTATAAGGATGGTAGGAATAAGACTAGAAAAAGGCCTGTATTAAAATGTTTATTAAAAACTGTATATTTTAAATATTTTTTTTTTATAAACAATCGTCGTGAATTTGTAAATCGTATACTTTATTATTATATTTTCACACGAGTAGACAGCCACATTGTCATCTCCTCTCTGAACATGGATTCAGACTCAGTCTGATCCAGTTGAATCAGAATCATTTTGTTAAAAGACTCTGAGCCGCAACGCTTTCTCAACGGGCATTGATCGGTTCACAGTCTGATTCACTGAGTCGACTCCCTCCAGCGCGTGATTCGCGGCTAACATGACTCGCTGCTATGTACGATTCACGGGGGAAAGATGGTCGCGAGCACCCGTGTGCAGAAGCTCCTTAGACGGTATAAACTCGCAATCGCGGCCGGTTTAACGATCCTGCTGATCCAGGGGCTGGTTGTATGGAGCCTGCGGAGTCTAGAGGAGGGAGAGGCTGAGGTATGTGCTGTTTCATGCGGGAAAATCTGTCCTCCGTGCCTCAGTTACGCCGTTTCATCTGAAGGTTTATGATAGCATGCTAAGCTAGGCTAAAGCCGTCAGTCCAGTCTCATTAGCCGAACTGTAACTCCAGTAATAGCGACGTCTACTGTAAACAAACACGTTTGTTGCATTACCAGAAAAACCCATAGTATATGAAACATATTTGCAGTTGTTATGATCAAGTGTTGTGTATGCGGTCATTTAGAGCGGTTTGTTTTGACCGGCGTCGGGTTTTAAATGATTGGACTGACTTACACCCATAACAACTCTATGGCTGTGTAAAAACTTAGTGAGCTGTCTACGTAGGCAGCATTTTTGGTCATTATAGTCTTAAAACCTAGAGGGCTACATACATAGACTGCATTTTTAGGGCTTATATTCCAGTAAGCTGCCCTCATACACAGGATTTTTTGGGCTTCACTGTATGAGAATATGGTGAACTTCCTACCTATTGAACTGCAGCCTTTTTGGCCATCACAGTTTGTAGGACTAGTAGAAAGTGTCCTACCTAGACAGCATTTTTGAGCACCATAAGTCACTCACTAGACTTTGATTATGATGCCCAAAAAATGCTGACTACGCTCCTAAAAATAAGGGTCCCAAAAGGGATGTTTTGCAGCGATGACAGAAGAACAATTTTTGGTTTCCTAAAAAACCTTTCAGTGAACTGTTCTTAAAAGACCCATTTTTTCCCCTTAGTTTAAAGAACATTTTGAAAATCTAAAGAACTTTTTTCCACAAAGAAAAGATTCCATGGATGTTAAAGGCTCTTAACGGAACCATTGATGCCAATAAAATACGTTTCTTTTTAAAGTTGCCATGAAACGGAAGTTTTAGTCTTTTCTTCTCTATTGTGACGTATGTCCAAGTGAAACGGCTTCTGGAACAAGAACAAATGTAGGGCGGGGCTTGATTTTGTCCATGGGGGATTGATTGGGTAGTTGTGGTTTGCTATTGGTGGATCTCATGTGAGTGACAGGTTTACACATCATCAGAGAAGAGAAGAGGGCAAGAGGGCGGGAAGATATTTTGATTAAAGATTACAAGGGGACATGGATTTAAAAAATGATGTGAACAGATAAATCCCTATAAAATAAATACTGGAATATTCCGTAGAATTTCAGCATATGTAGATCCCTAATATATCCGCTGATAGACGCCTGCTTTCAAACACTCCCATGTGTATCAAGCGCTCGGTGAAGAGCGTCAAAGATGTCTAATTACATCATGTTTTTGAAGCGTTGATCGTTGTAGCCAATCAGAGACATATCTGTTGAGTGCGTGAACACGATGGCCAATCAGAGGTGTTTACGAATCCCCTCTTGGTACCGAAGTCAGTACTTTAGACAACCCTACAAATGAGATTGTACGAATTCACATTTTTTTTCTTTTTCAATAATCTGTTTCACTCGGAATGTGGAAGAAAACATCTCTAGCTACTCCTTCATCACAATGTGCTTTCTGTTGCTTCACACAGGGTTAGTAAACTGCTGTCAATTGAATGAATCATGTGTGAGCATTTTGTGGCTCTCGGATGACTGCAGCTAATAATGTGGAGTAGTGTTTAAACATCCGAGGCAGATCAAACCCCAGCAGGGTTGATTCAGGAATGATAATCATTGTGCTCTTGATCAAAACACTTAAACGCAGGTTAGTCCAGGACGATTAATCCTGTAATAAGTGAACTGTAACTGTAAGTAAAGCCAAAAGATGCCTGAATAACTAATTAGTAAATGATTAACTGTCTGCTGTTCAAGGGCCCAAGAGTAATACCTGAAGGCATTTGTGAAAGGTTACGAGTTGTAACGAGTATCAGGAATGTGCTGTCGTGTCTGGATTCCTGCTCCACCTGCACTTCTCTGTCTTCCTGCATCAAATAGATTCCCTACATGATCAATGAATGCATCAAGAGTCTTGAGCAAAACTGAATGGTGGACAAGTTCTTCAGTAGTCTAAAGTAAACTCAGTACATGCGTATTTTTCAGAAAAAGTACTCTATTGTTCAAATGTTTGGGGTCAGTAAGAGCTTTTAATGATTTTGAAAGTCTCACGCTCACTAAGGTTGCATTTATTTGATCAAAAGTACAGTAAAACAGTCTGCTTTCTATTTTAATATGGTGGTAAAGCTGAATTTCAGCATCATTACTCCAGTCTTCAGTGTCACATGATCCTTCAGAAATCATTCAAATATGCTGTTGTGCTGCTCAAGAAACATTTTTTTACACAGTTGTGCTGCTTAAAGGAACACTCCACTTTTTTTGAAAATAGGCTCATTTTCCAACTCCCCTAGAGTTAAACAGTTGAGTTTTACCGTTTTCGAATCCATTCAGCCGATCTCCGGGTCTGGCGGTACCACTTTTAGCATAGCTTAGCATAGTTCATTGAATCTGATTAGACCGTTAGCATCTCGCTCAAAAATGACCAAAGGTTTTCGATATTTAAAACTTGACTCTTCTGTAGTTAAATCGTGTACTAAGACTGACGGAAAATGAAAAGTTGCGATTTTCTAGGCCGATATGGCTAGGAACTATACTCTCATTCCAGCGTAATAATTAAGGAACTTTTCTGCCGTACCATGGGTGCAGCAGGCGCAATGATATTCCTAGCCATATTGGCCTAGAAAATCGTAACTTTTCATTTTCCGTCGGTCTTAGTACACGATGTAACTACAGAAGAGTCAAGTTTTAAATATCGAAACTCTTTGGTCATTTTTGAGCGAGATGCTAACGGTCTAATCAGATTCAATGAACCATGCTAAGCTATGCTAAAAGTGGTACCGCCAGACCCGGAGATCGGCTGAATGGATTCGAAAACGGTAAAACTCAACTGTAGGGGAGTTGGAAATTGAGCCTATTTTCAAAAAAAGTGGAGTGTTCCTTTAACACCGTGTCATAACCAGATGCGATTTACAGATTATTTGTAAATACTTAATATTTGTTAAAAATTAAGTGTCCTTTACTGATAGTACTGACTTCTTTTATAATTTGTTACCAGTTTTAACTCATTCTCCCAAGACTGTCACTAGTTATTCTCAGAAGTCCGCATCCATATTGTAAATAAATGTGGTTGAGATGATAGTGGACTGTATGAATGGAGTGCCGCCACCCTGAGAAGCTCCCAAAGTTTCTGTCATGGGATGTTTCACATGTTTTTGCCGTGAATGCTTTCCTGCAGCCTCTCTCCTAATTGGCCCTCATGGGAATGCAACCTACCATGTGTCTGTTTCACAGTACTGCTTCCTGTAGTGGGCCTGGAGGTGCAGGACACACCTACTGCAGATATTACAGCCATACTGTTATTTTTGAAATACTGTGAATTCAGACATACTACTCTGTTGGCGTACTGTTTTTTGCATACTATATAGTATGATAGTAGGCATATTCGGACGCAGCGACAGCTAGAAAGATCTGGTTGCATGTGGACATTATGCGCATACTACGTTGATAATGAAATCTGTCATGTGCATTGTACGCCTAGCATATGTAAAAAAAAAAAAAAAAAAAAAGTAGAATTAGGTTTTTTAGGCACATTTGCCATTTTTCTCTAAACGGAGGTGCAAAATTACCAATTTTTACTTTTTTGATTTTTTTTATTTTAAAAATTGGTAATTTTGTTTTTTTGTGTTACTCTCTAAAAATTAGTGTTACATTGCCATAAATCACCTAAATTCATACATAAATTCAACTGTCGCTGAAAAATGAATGACTTCTTGTCACTTTGTTTGTGTGAATTTATTGACCGCCAACATGCTGAAATCCACTCTGAATGACTCTATATTCAGCCATTTTACAGCACCACCACTAAAAAGTAATGAAGAACCTTTACGCACTAGTCGACTAACTGATTGTTTGATGCCGAGTCAACCGTCCTAACTGATCCCTACAAAAGAAGTTGTCCTTATTCCAACCACAGCACATCCACAGGCTTCTCTGACCTCTGTCTCTCTCTGTAGCGAGTCTCAGTGTGATGAAAGAGGCCATTGATTTGGCAGCCTTTGGTCTCTAAGACTGGAAGAATGAATTACTGCAGGTCATGTGATGTTGCTGTGACCTGTGCTGCTTAAAGGAAGTTAACAATTCTGCTTCTGATTCATATTTCTCTTAAACAATTCAGGTTCCGTAAGGGCTCCTTTAATGACTTAAATTAGTACTTTCGAGTTTTCACAGAAATTCAATCCAACAAATGGCTTTTTCTGGGTATTAAATGTAAATGCTAAACAAATAAAAATGTGTTATTTCATTCATCAGTAAATTTTTAAATATATTGCTGACAAAACTCATAATATGTATAATTAACTATATGTCATTCAAACAACTAGTCAACAACTACACTGATTTAACTGTCTTACCCTCACAACAGTACAACATAACACAGTAACAGGGTTTCCAGTTGTATATGACAAAAATATTTACTTGCGTTTCTGTAAGGGATTCAGATTAATTCTGTAACTGCTTTTGATTCACTAAAAAGAACCGGTGTGGTGAGAAATCGAGTCCCCCCAGGAATCGGGTCTCCTTTAGGACCCGGAGCGATCCCATTGGTTCAACGGACTTTTAATGGGTAGTACTTTTAGCGCCTGATTATAATTCCTGCAAAATCACGTTATGATTTATATTGTTTAAA
Source organism: Mylopharyngodon piceus (assembly GCA_039654765.1). Taxonomy (NCBI): domain Eukaryota; kingdom Metazoa; phylum Chordata; class Actinopteri; order Cypriniformes; family Xenocyprididae; genus Mylopharyngodon; species Mylopharyngodon piceus. The sequence continues at coordinate 11,064,069 of CM077457.1, read as the reverse complement.
ATGCATTATAATGACCATTAATGTCTTTTAAATTGCATGGTTTATTTACTAGTTTATAACTAAAGCTATAGGTTGTGGAATCAAGCATTTCTCGTTCTTACTGTTCTTTTAGTTATTTATTTCTCATGACACCGGCTCATAAGGATCATTTGTTTGAGAATCAGAGTACACTGATTGACAGGCAATCAGAATCTATCTTACTTTAAAGTGGCAGATGACAAATCTGCAGTGTGCACTCATAATAAACAGAGCATTATTGTCCATTGGTGTGGGCGCTAATATAGTTAGCATTCTTGGTCTAAACAGGCCTTTAGTCTTGTGTTCTGTCCACACTGGCTTTCGAATGCACATTTGAGAATCGTTTAACAGACCAAAATGTGATCATTTGTCATTTGCAAGCCATTTGCTTCTAGGCTCTGAATAAGATCCATTTCTTTGTTCCAACCTCTATACTTCATGTGTAGGTTGAACGCAGTGGGTTGTTTTTAAGGTTACGAAGTAAACTTTGGTGAGAGGCAATGTGTGGACAGCTGTCATCTGACTGTCAGCTATGAGAGGAAGTTGTTTAATGTTTCCTTTTCTGCTGTAAGTCTTGTGCAATCTTCTGGATGTAAAATACATAACACAAGCGCTCCAGCATGTTAGATTGTTGCTAAGCTTAAGCTAACAGCCCAGTACACTACAAAATTGGTAAAATGGTCAATCAAATCCATCCATCCATCCCATTGTCATCCATCCATCCCATTGTCATTCATCCATCCATCCATCCAGTTAAGGATTTATTTCACTGGGCTGACTGCAGTGTATTCTGGGATCACACATACAATTCTGCTGTCCTTGTAAAACAGCTTTCAGCTTTGGTAACAAGTCTTTGCTAACTCATTATGTTTTGAAACAAAGCTGTTGGTTCACTTTGAAACCACTGAGCTTGAAAGTCCAAACCGTTCCTGATAATGAGGCCCACTGGTGCTGTATCGCCTGACACTGGTCGAGGGATGCTGGCCCACAATCCATTGTTTTTTTTTTTTTTTGTTTTTTTTGTGTGGGCAGCAGATGTGTGGCATAGACCCAGACTTGCTGTGTAATGACCCTATAGCAGAAAATGGTGGGAATTGGTTGTTATTTCTCTCTCTCCCATTACATACTTCCAGCACCACATTGGCATTCCATGCGGTGTTGTGGTTAGCTTTTTTTAACAAGCCATTCTTAACACAGGACTAGATGGTTTTAGTTTGTTTGTTTCGATCCTGCAAATACATTCTTCTTTTTGCAACATTGGAAGTTAGTGGTCGACCGATTTTATTTTTTTGATGGCTGACATAAAGCCGATGTATAACAGTTTTGTGAATATTTGCTAGATGTCGTGTTATGTGTGTGCGCTGAAAAAAGAAAATTGTATTTGTACATCCTGTCTGTGTAAATGGGACAACAACAAAAAAAAAAAAATTGGACCGATCAGACTGAGCACCACAACACTCTTGTAGCCAATCAGCAGTAGGGGGCGTTTCTGCTCATTAAGGGGAGGAGGGGGAGTGAACAAGAGGGAGATTTGAAGAAAGACTGTAGAAAGAGAGATAGCTGAGATTTTACCAAAGAGGATGAGGTCAGAGGTAGGGCTGCACGATTTATCGCAATTTTATCGAACGCGATTTGGCAAAGGCTGTGATTATTTAATGCGCAGCTTGTCAGAGCTTTACGGCTCTGTGATCAGTAGTAAATGCTTCTCCATTTGAAAGCCAGAGGGCGCTCTCGCGCAGAAACTGCTAATATGCCCTGCTGCCGAAGTAGAACACGCGTCATTCCAGGAAATCCCATACTATTACTGTAGCTGAATAAACAGAAGACTGAAACTTTTTGATTGATTAAACATGACTAATAAACACACAACTGCCTTATTCTGTGTAAGAAGCCACATCATCTCACAGAAGGACGCTCAACTGTCATTATGAAGTGAGTTTGGAGTAAAAACGTTATTAAATGTTGTCTTTTGTTGGACAAGATGTTAATAAATGCTTCTCATGTCTGGAAAGATGTTTGACGCGTGTTGCTTTTTCAAATGCACATTATAAGTGATTCAAACTTGCAGTGCTTTCAGATGGATTAGCATTTGGAGCCATACATTGACAAGCCACGCATAAAAAAAATTATCGCAGCTTTGCGATTTCATAATTGCACTCAGCCAAATCGTTTAAGCGCGATTTCAATGTTTTTTTTTTTTTTTTTTTTTCTAATCATCCGATTAATCGTGCAGCCCTAGTCAGAGGAATGTCACTGGAAAAAGAAGGGTTATGATAAGGCAAGAGCTTAACGGATGCGAAAGTTGCTCTGTTTCTGCTTGATACTTAAGTGTATCATTTTGCTATGTTTAACAGAACCAAGAAACATTGCTTTTGAATTACAGCCAATTCATTCATACGTGCTCCAGTTGTCTGGTGCGGCAGTTGTTAGTAGTTGCCTGTGTTGCATAGCGTGTTCATTATTTTGGGGGCGGAGCAATGAAGGGAGGGGTGTGTTTGTTTGGGTGTCGAATTCAAATATCAACAGTGTTTCTCTTAAATCACTTACTGCACCTTTAAGTCCAAATATATATTTCGCTTGTCCATGTTCTTCTTCGTCTTGCGGAAAGTGCACGATGTAACATTTTTCATCCACTGTTGTCTGTGCAGCCCAGTTTTTCCTATCGTCGAGGACTTGTCACATTTACATTTAGATAAATAGTTGACATCCCTAATTGACTTGGTTGTTAGATGACTAGTAGTCTACTCTCTGAATATGAATAAAGTAGGCAACCAGCCTGTTTTAATTTTGAAGGCTGAGAGCTTAATTTGTAGAATCCACCAATGATGAGGCTAAATGTAGTTCATCTTATAGAAACTCTGTCAAAAGCTTCTTCATTTGGCTTTCAGCTCCATCAGTGCTGGGACAGATGCCCACCGCCACTGGGATTTAAGTGAAATGAAATTGATGTATGGCGCTTGGGCTGTAGCAGTAAAAACCGCTCTTGCTCTTATCTTATTTTTAAATTGTCATTGTCTTGTGTTAAACATTGCAGATGTGTACAGCCACGTGTTCATCTGGGATTGCTGAGGAAACATGTAGCATAATGAAATTGTTTGGGATTGTGTTTGTGCGGTCAGTGCAAATTAAGAGGGTGAGTTGTCTTGATCCACGTGGCTCAGGCAAGTGTGCTGGCGGCAGCTGTGCTGATAAGGATTCTCTCATGCTGCTTTTATGTTTTGTTCACGCTGCACGTTTAGGACTCATTGGTCCGCACTGTCATTCTGCAAGTGATGAAATCTGTTTGTTCAGTATGTGTACATCAGTTGCCATAGTAATGACATAAACATCAGCACACTGTCAAGAGCTTTTTTGCTACATCTGAGAGTAGGGCTGGGCAGTAGTGCTGAAATATATCTTAGTAGCGCAGTCTTCTGTATTTGCTCTGAACGAGCAACCATGCAAACTATTGTAGCCAATTAGTTTCAAAATGTTTAATACAAATAGTATAACCAAGGATGTGATTTCGTTTTTTGTTTTCATATTTTTTTTTAATACAGATTTCCGTATTTTCCGACCTGAAAAGTATGACCCACGTGCAAAATGTTACGTTTTCTAATACATTTGGGTCATTGACGAATAAGGTTTTTAAAAGTGTAAAAAAACATAATGGAGATATAATTAATTTTGAAGTTTTATTAAGTGGTAACAATGTGATTGTGGTTTTTATAATCAATTAACACTGCTTTTGTCATTTTTTACAAGATGGACAAAATTTGTCACCAAAAAAGTCATTCGGTTTAACCAAAATTTCGGTTTTACCAAACGACACTTTTGGTTATACCGAATGACGATATTTTCAAACAATGCTAACAGGCTGATATCTAGCTAGCTAGCTACTTGGCTTGCTTGCTAACTAGCTAGCAAAAGGACAATCAAACATTTTATATTTAGTACAAGTTTTTAAAATATTACAACATTTTCTGTTTTATAGCGGTTGTACCGAATTACCTGATGTTTTGGGACATGTGTATGAGCAAGAGAAAACATAAATTTTTCAAATGGTTAAGAGAGAGTTAGTTACTTTGCTTCATAACCATGTGGTCCTTTGCAGGTGTCTGAATGATGTCACATCCTGTCACATGATATTGAACGCATGACTTGATCCAAAATAGTCCCTTTATATTGGTTACTCCGAATGACATCAATGAAATTCATGTAATGGCTGCATTGGTCTTTGAACGGTTAAACCGAATGACCTTTTGACACTTCAAAATCTTTAAAATACCTTTATATGTAGCAAAATGTAATTAAAACATTTTGGATTCAATAAAAGAGATCTAGTTGTACTGCTTTACATACTTTAGATGTCATATCTTTGTTTTTTATTCCTTTGGACAAAAAAATGCCCCTTCACGTCATTGACCCATTTATTTCATGCATGGATTAGGGATGTTCATTTCTTTATTTTTTTCCTAACCGACAAGATTGTTAAATTAAAATTAAATGAAATTAGAATGCATAAGTGTCTGTGACCCATTAAAAATATCAAAATTTTAGTTTTACATATTAATTTTATGTGTAGCATATTTTTTAACAAACGTTTTCAAAATATCTTGAACAATTACTTAAATTACTTTTTAAAATGTTTAACCGATAGTATTAATCGGTCAAAATTTTTAATGCCGGTTAACGGTGAACTGGTTAATTATGAGCATCCCTAGCATGGATTGCTCCTGACAGCACTTCACGAGCTTGTGGCGCCATCTGCGGGACAGTTAGCATGATAGCCAGGGTTCAAAGTGCCAAAGTGCCAGTTGCCCGGTAACTTTTTTATGAATTTTGACAGTGCATGGTTGTGAGAATGTGATATGGCTCTGTGCGATCATCAAATCCTAACAATTGTGATGTAATTATATAAATATACAGTCTGACGCGCTGCATGTTTCAGAGTAAAGCCCAGCACTGTGTTCATTTTCAGTCTCGATTCACAGTAAATGGGGGGGCAGGTTTTCCTTCTTTTTTTGCCGACTAATGCTGGAAACTACAGGGGAACCCTTGTTACATTACTATAATATTACAGATTAAAATAAGCAACAGAGCCCAAACTATAAAATCAATTATTTATTTTTAGATATAATTAACACTCAAATTAAATGAGTTGTATAAAAACATTTATAACATACAAACGTTTTTATATAAACTTTCTAATTATATAAATATGTTTCTACTTTCTACAATTCATTGTTGAAATAAAAACATTTAAACTTGTCATGACAGATTTATTCAAACATACAGCATCACTAACAGGTAAAAATATAATGTAAATTATATTAATGAAGTACAAATATTTAGTAAAGTGCTCCTCAATAGAATTCATTTATAATGGCTAACTAGAAAAGAGCTATGGACATTGAAGGTAAATGTAACATTGTGTTATTGACGCCTTTCCGCGGTTTTGATTAAAGGGTTAGTTCACCCAAAAATGAAAATTCTGTCATTAATTACTCACCTTCATGTCATTCTACACCCGTAAGACCTTCGTTCATCTTCTGAACATAAATTAAGATATTTTTGATAAAATCCGATGGCTCAGTGAGGCCTCTATTGCCAGCAAGATAAATAACACTTTCAAATGCCCAGAAAGCTACTAAAGACATATTTAAAACAGTTCATGTGACTACAGTGGTTCAACCTTAATGTTATGAAGTGACGAGAATACTTTTTGTGCGCCAAAAAAACAAAATAATGACTTTTTAACAATATCTAGTGACGGCCGATTTCAAAACACTGCTTCGAAGCTTTACAAATCTTTTGTTTCAAATCAGTAGTTCGGATTGCGTAAACAAAGCCTCGTTTACTGAAATCACATGACTTTGGCGCTCTGAACCACTGATTTGAAACAAAAGATTTGTAAAGCTTCGAAGCATTGTGTTTTGAAATTGCCCATCACTAGATATTGTTGAAAAGTCGTTATTTTGTTTTGTTTTTTATATAAAAACATGGTCTTGGCAGGTTTTGTGAGATTCAGCCTTGAACCCCTGTAGATGCTGTTTGTGCTGTAAGATAATGGCACTGCGTTGGCCGAGCTCTCACCCAAACCTCCTTCTGTGAGTCACTATCCTCATTATGAATCTCTGCTTCCTCTGATTCCCGCCACTAAATGTTGCTAAAAATAGCCACGACTAGAGACAGGGAAACGACAAACGAGGAACAAAGCAAACATGTTGTGCCTCTGGACTCCCCAAAACGTCAGCAAGTTTGTTCTTGGAGAGTGAATCATCCGTCTGTTCTAAAACAGATTTGCTCCTTTGAGAATAAAGTTTGATCCCGTTTTCTCTTTTATGCTGATGTGGAGGGATTCAGTATCACTTCTCTGATTTATTTACTCTGTTTCCTTCTCAGCGGAAGCACAGGCGGTCGAAGTTGCCCGACCACAATGGGCAGGAGCAAAAGATGGACCCTGTGGCCTTTGACAGGCAAAACGCCCTGTCTGGGGCGAACCACGGCCAGTGGAGGCAGGGTCAGGATCGGCCCGCCGTGACCACCATCATCAGGAGGGGGTCGAGACGGAGAAGCAAGCCCTCGTTGAAGGACAAGAGTCTTGGCAGGCTGGAAGATGGAGTGGCAGTTGAAAAAGTTGCCCATTACGATCCCTCGAGCAGCCGTAACTTCAGCGAGACCCGGGCAGGGGAAATGGCCAAAATACATCTAGTGGCACCAGGAGAGCCAGGCAGCGTCGAGGGTGCTCCTCAAGTCCCGAGCAGTGACTTTATGCCCAAATGTGAGATCTCGGGCAAGGACGCCCTGTCTGCCCTCCACCGTGCAGGTTCACGGCAGTGTAGACAGGAGATCGCCAACATCGTCTGCAAGCACCAAGCAGGACAGCTTATGCCTCAGTCTCTGCCTCAGTTTTGCCCACAGCATGGTAACTGCTCTCTTTCATCCATCATATCCACATCCAGTCATGTTTGAAAGTTAATTGACACGTAGAGTTTGTTTGTTTTCTCCCTGTTTATCTTTAGTGATCTCCAGTGCTGTCCAGCATGCAGATTTTTCTGATACTGACCTCTCCAAGGTGGAGAACCCGGTCAGGGTGGTTTTTGTGCTGGTGGTTCATGGACGAGCAGTCCGACAGTTGAAACGTCTCCTCAAAGCCATCTATCACAAAGACCACTTTTATTACATCCATGTGGACAAGGTAAGTTAGAACCCAACAGGATTGAAATGGCATTGAAAACAAAAAATTGCGCAGAATTTGTACGTGTATTAAGCCACGAACCATAAATACAATATAAAAAAATGGGTTTCGGTTTGAGTCGAACATAACGAAAGTAACGATTTGCGGTTCATTGAGTAAAGCTGCGGTCACGTTTACCATTGTTCAGCAAGATTGTCCACAAAATTAGGAATTTGAGGGCGAAGGGTTTTTTTCCCCACACAAATTTTGCAACGTTTTAAAGTTGTTCACATGGTTTTGCTAACGTGACTATATTTTAAGTCAAGAACAACATTTGTGTCATTTCAAATCAATAACTTGTGAGCTCAAGTGGTTTGTGAGTCTTTTTGAAAGAGTCAATGAAAAGCTGACTCGTAAGAGTTGGTCTTGCCTTGTGTTGTATGTTGTTTTGTAGAACCAGTGAGTACAACGTAGTAGATGTTGAATTTGTGGAGTGTTTAAATACACTTATTATGCGAGCAAATAGCAGTTTGTTTCCTCAAGTTAGGAAGATTGGGTTTCATATAGGACTGTTCCAAAATTTCATTTGCTGAAAGAAAATCTTGACTGAAAATGTGAAATTCAGTAGATCGAATGGCAGAGAACTGAAGAAAAATCAGTGTGCATATAATATTATCTGGATTTAATAAAATGTAATTAATTTTGGCTGATTGTGATATCTGACCTAAAAAAACCATGATTACATCTGACAAGCAGAATTCAAAATTCAAACGGCAAAATCAGTTTACATTTGTAGTTCAAACACAGAATAAATATTTGTTTGCTTTTTCCATATATATATATATATATATATATATCTTTGTCAGAAAAGCAAGATCTCTTGAGTTTCTTTTACACTTTTTTCCTATGCAGTTGGATATTAAAATATATATTAAAATATTTAAACAATATTTTAACATTTTAAAATGATTGGAGCCTGTATGTTATTGTGAAGTAACACCAACTAAAGAGAGGTTGTGTAATCATTTATTACAAAAATGTAACAATAGTACAATTAGTATTTCACACAAAGGCTTTTTAAAATTAGTATTGGCTCTGCTGGTCCCCGATTTTTCATTTTTAATTTTGATTCATTACTAGATTTACACCAACTGCAAACCACACCAGAGTTCATACAATCCATAGTCCAAACTGCCTATTCAAGCAGTCTCTGGTGGAATTCAGAAAGCCACTTTGACCCCCCTAAAACCATCAAATGGACGTCTCCAAGCCAAAAGCTTTAGTGTCCTTAAAGACATCCCTGTGGGTTTGATTCTGGATTGAAACTTGTGTTAGAGATACTCAGTGGCCGTCAGCTCACATGCTGGAGAACAAAGATGTGTGTGTAGAGCTGGGGTTTGTCAGGACTTGTGTTAAACCGGGTCTGTTACTGGAGGAACACTTCTCTCACACCTTGATACGATTTGGCATAACATCTGCTCTGTCTCTTCCTCTCTAAATGCCTGTCTCGTTTGATTCTAGTGTTTCATTTGAAGTTATTTCAGGTTTTAGCTTCTTAAAAGTAAAGTTCTTCAGAGCTAAAGTAAATTCCTGACAAGAAACCATCCCTCTCCCAGCAGCAGAAGAGTTATGACAGCTAAAACTGCACTACTGCAGTAACATGCTTGAAATATTAAAGAAATTGTTCACCCAAAAATTTTCATCATATACTCATCTTCAAGATCACTGACTATCATTGAAGACTGTTATATTGTCCCTTACAGCGTTCAAACTACATGCATCGGGAAGTGCTGCAGATGGCGGAGCTCTACTCCAATGTGAGAGCCACGCCCTGGCGCATGGTCACCATCTGGGGCGGGGCCAGTCTGCTGAAGGCCTACCTGCGCAGCATGCATGATCTACTGTCCATGTTGGACTGGAAGTGGGACTTCTTCATCAACCTCAGTGCCACCGACTTCCCCACCAGGTCAGCATTGCCTTAGGTCAGGGGTGCCCAATCCTGTTCCTGGAGGGCTACCTTCCTGCAAAGTTCAGCTCCAATCCTGATCAAACACTTATGAAGCAGCTAATTAAGATCTTCAGGAGCACTTAATAACTAGAGACAGGTGTGTTGGATCAGAGTTGGATCTGAACTCTGCAGGTAAATAGATCTCCAGGAACAAGATTGGGCACCCCTGCCTTAGGTCTTGACAACTCTCTGAGTGATTTCTAACCAGCATTTATTGGGGTGTGGATTATACATATGCTTGATTTTGGCAAATGAGACCTGCTGTGCTACTGCTGAGCAAATACATTTGTTCAGCTTAATTAAAATAACATGCATAATAAGGAAACATGCTGCTGCTAGGAAATTCTCAGAGCAGATCTATGCAGGTGGAGCTGGGGAGGAGGAGGGTAAAACAAGAGTTTTCATATCACGTTGCAGAATGATCGGCAGATCAGGAATGGTAAGAAATGGTTACGTGGATTAGGAAGTACATCTAATTTGCTACTTCAGTGGGTTTAGAAGAACCAATCAGTGCTCAGTTTCATGACTGAACTATGGATTTTCTTTAAAAGGGAAAAACCTACATGAACTAGTTGACCACACTAATCAACTAGTCCAGGATTTCCCAAACATTTTTGTCAGCCGAATCCCTTGGATGTAAAATTTTAGGTTAAGATTTCAATAATTTAATGATGCATTTGGATGTTCATGGTTCTCTGATGATGGTTTATGGTCACATGACATGGAAGTAAACAGATAAAATATTTAATTTTTTTTAGTGTTTTATTTTTTTTTTTATTTAAATTAAATTATTATTAAAAATTTTTAGTTTTAACTTCAGTTAAAAGAAGTGAAGACAGAAGTATATTACTGTTGTAATTTAGAATTGCACTACAAGCTACAAGTTACAAAACTAATATTTATGTCTTAAAGGGATAGTTCACCCAAAAATTCTGTCATTTACTCACCCTCAAGTTGTTCCAAACCTGTATAAATTTCTTTGTTCCACTGTACACAAAGAAAGATATTTGAATGAATGTTTATAACCAAGCAGATCTCAACCCCCATTGACTATCATAGTAGGAAAAAAAATACTATGGTAGTCAATGGGGGGCAAGATCTGCTTGGTTACAAACATTTTTTTCCAAATATCTTCTGTTGTGTACAGCAGAACGAAGAAATGTATACAGGTTTGGAACATCTTGAGGGTGAGTAAATGATGACATAAATTTTATTTTTGGGTGAACTATCCCTTTGAATTCTTCAAACCCTCAAGCTGTAAACATTTAAAATCCTCAAGCTTTTACTTCGGTGCAATACTGCTGAAGTGCTGTAAACTTCTATCCACAAAAATGTTTGGAATTGTGCGAATGTGTAAATAAAGAGAAACTAGCACACATTGTGTTCCCAAATGCATATTAAAGGATTAGTTCATTTTCTAATGAAAATTAGCCCAAGCTTTACTCACCCAAAAGCCATCCTAGGTGTATATGACTTTCTTCTTTCTGATGAAAACAATCGGAGATATTTTAATAAATATCCTGACACATCCGAGCTTTATAATGGCAGTGAATGGGGGTCACTAGTATGAGCTGAAGAAAGTGCATACATCCACATCCATCCATCATAAACGTGTACTTCACACGGTTCCGGGGGGTTAATAAAGGCCTTCTGCAGCGAAACGATGCGTTTGTGTAAAAAAATATCCATATTTAAGTTATGAAGTCAAATATTGAGCTTCCGCCGGACCGCCTTCCATATTCAAGTTACGAAGAAAGTGTAAACTGGCGTCGCGTCAGTTACACTTTTTCCGTAAGTTGAAAAGGGAAGGCGAAGGACGTAGCTTAAGTTTTGTGGACTGCAAGAGTTTTACACTTTCACAATCCCTCCAGCTGTTGATGCTTTTTTTTTTTTTTTTTTTTTTAAAGTGAGCTAAATAAGCCAAATCGGTGTTGCGTTGCCTGATGTACATGTAGACGTTGATACTGAGCAAATCCTGTCAGCAGCAGCTAATTCCTTCCAGATGAAGACTTCACCCACGCCACCCTGCAGTGAGCGCTGGGCTTCTGACATAATCCCTCATTTTTATCTCTTTTCTCCTCTCTCACTATCGGTCTAAAACAGGACCAACGATGAGCTTGTGGCTTTTCTCTCCCAGAACCGTGACAAGAACTTCCTGAAGTCTCATGGCAGAGAGAACGCAAGGTAAACTCATTTTAGATTCAACTCTGAGGTTACTCCCTCCAGGTAGTTCTGATACTGTCCATATCTAGTGAGGCTATAAAATGCACCACAGATGATCTACTATGTTTGTGGGTGGGGATTATGTGAATTCAAATTTTTGGGATCAGAGTTCATTGACAGCTTGAATTGCTTCATAGAATGAATCAAACTTACCTACTCTTGTACTTATTAAGAAATGTTTCTTGAGCAGCAAATCAGCATATTAGAATGATTTCTGAAGGATCATGTTGAAAATTAGAGAAGCACCAAAATCAAAGTCGCTTTAAGACAAGTCATTTCACTCGGCGGCCATCTTTGAAACGCCTCTCGGGCATTCAAGTGCAGCTCCTATCTCTTTGAATGGGGAAACATCAACTTCTCCAAAGCTGTTTGTCAAGCTTTCGATTAAACTTCATATTTGAAATCACCAATGAAATCTGACAACAACTGTCTCATAAATTTTGTTTCTAAACGCTCGAATCATGACGAAAAAAATTAGTATTTTTCAGGCTGGATCAAGCTAATGCACATGCGCAGTCCTAAATGCGCGTCTCTTGTGTCTTATTTCGGAGGCACGCGTCTGACTGTTTCTATAGGAACCGGAGCTTCTAACGGCCGCTGCAGTGACGCGATGACTTTACCAATCAGCGATTGGCTCTTATTTAGAAGGCGGGACTTATTCCGCCATATTGCGCGTTGCACTTCCTCCCATTCAAAACAATATGAGTGATGCGTCTTGTGTTATTCTATAGTCTTTGCCAAAATTTTGGCTAACAATTTTTTTTTTTTTTTTTTTTTTTTGTCTTTAAAGGGCTGAAATCATTGACTGAAACAGTGACATTTCCGATGGTCCATTTTGACTGTTTACCATCTATTTCATGCACAAAATGTGAATAAGCCACAACAGTTAAACATGTCAGCTGTGTGGAGTCTAGGGTTGGGTTGACAGTGTTGATTTCTCGATTTTAATTGATACTGATTGATTCTTAAATTTCAAGATCAATCTTTTTGTCTGTGCTGTTTTCTGTTGATGCGTGAACAAAACTTTGTACTAAACATTGTAGCGCTCCTGCCATAAGCTTTTTGCTTTGTTACTTTTCATATAAAATAAAGTCTCAACTTTCAAATTTTGTGAACTTTGAAGCTTTCAAAATCTGAAACCTTTCTATGCTTAAAAGAATAATCATTTTTAGAGCACTTACTGATCCTTTACACACTATTCTACAAGGGTCCTCTGTGACATTAATTTCCTGTTTGTGGGTTTGTGTGTTGATCTTATGACACTGACTTGGATTTGGAGGTCAGAATAGAAGAAGCAATCATATATCCTGAGAAATGGTAATAAAAGTCTGCGCCAGACTACTTTATAAAGTTTTTTTCTTTTACTCACGAATTTTAGACTTTTAATGAGACTTCTGTTGTCATTCATTATGATTTCAGGATATTTATATCGTCTTGGCACTTTTGACATGCCTCACATAAATAATGCAGCCTAACTAGCCGTGACAGTGTTTATCATGACATCAGTCAACATCCTGCTCTCTCCTGTCACGCAGGTTCATTAAGAAGCAGGGTTTAGACCGCCTGTTCCACGAATGTGACAACCACATGTGGCGTCTGGGTGAGCGCAGCATCCCTGAGGGGCTGGAGGTGTCAGGAGGCTCGGACTGGTTCTCCCTCACGCGGAAGTTTGTGGAGTATGTGGTAAACTCGCAGGACGAGCTGGTGACGGGGCTCAAGCAATTTTACACCTACGCTCTTCTGCCTGCTGAGGTACTGCCTTTGGACACATTTACAACTTCTGGTCGTGCTGACACAGTGGGGGGTGGAAAATCTAACTTATCTTTTTTCAGTACATAGTAAAAATAAATTCTTATGCATAAAGAAAACAAAGACTATTTTTAGGACTTTTATGCACATTGTCATGAAAATAAGTAATTTACATTAAAAAAATCTTAAAGGTACAGTATCACAAAATGGTGATATGACCCTTTTAAAGAAGCAGGTTGCATCATATCCTGCACATCTGGCCACTGTTACTGTTGTGTATTAAATCTGAATCATACATTCATAAGTCTGTTGATGTGATACTCCATGTTTGTTAATTTTATTTAATTGGCACAGCAGTGAGCAGTAAACATTAAGTGCTGTGTCCCTGAGGTTATATTATATGATTCCTCTCTGTCTGGTTTTCAGTCTTTCTTTCACACAGTGCTGGGAAACAGCCACATGTGTGATACTTTGGTAGACAATAACCTGCGTGTGACCAACTGGAACCGGAAGTTGGGCTGCAAGTGCCAGTATAAGCACATAGTGGACTGGTGTGGCTGTTCACCAAATGACTTCAAACCCTCAGACCTCATCAGAATACAGGTACGTGAACTGTTAAGTCATCCCTTCAGATATATTAAGTCAGGAGCCACACATTTATTAAAGGATCACAGTGGGTCTTGTTCACTAAGCGAATGTACGGGCAAACTTGTGTTTGAAAACTCTAAATTTATTATTAGAACAAATTTAAGAACAAATTCATTTGTGTGTGTGCATGTGTTGTGAATTAAGGAGAATTTTTTTTGTGAGAAGTTACGAATAATCCACACAGTTATTAGTGAATGAGACCCAGTGTCTTTCTTAGCAATTTGTCCTTTGGCACCATTTGGCACCACCTCAACCCCTCTTTTCTCCCACAACAGCAACTAACACGGCCTACGTTCTTCGCCCGTAAGTTTGAATCCACTGTGAATCAAGAGGCTATTGACATCCTGGACAATCATCTATATGGGCAGTACCCACCTGGCACGGTGGCACTAAAAGCATACTGGGAGAGCCTGTTTGAGCAGGCTGATGGGGTCTCATCCCTCAATGATGTGGCCCTCACGGCATACTCCTCCTTCTTTAGACTGGGCCTCCATAGGCAGGAGACCACTCAAAGCAGTTCTGAGGCCTGCAGGTGACAGTCCAATCCAATTCAGTCCGTCCATTCCAGTCCAATCCAGTCTAATCCAGTCCAGTCATCCAATCCATTTACCTCGTCCAATCCGTCCAATCCATCCATCCATCCCAATGCAATCCAATCTATCCCAGTCCATCCATCCATCCATCCATCCATCCCAATGTAATCCAATCTATCCCAATCCATCCATCCCAATGTAATCCAGTCTGTCCCAATCCATCCATCCCAATGTAATCCAATCCATCCCATCCCAATCCATCCATCCATCCCAATGTAATCCCATCCATTCAGTTCATCCCAATCCATCCATCCCCGTCCATCCATTCAGTCCATCCATCCATTCATCCCAATGTAATCCAGTCCATCCCAATCCTTCAGTCCATCCCCATCCATCCATCAGTCCATCCCATCCATCCATTCCATCCATCCCAATCCATCTATCCCAATGTAATCCATCCCCATCCATTCAATCCATCCATCCATCCATCCATCCATCCATCCCAATCCATCTATCCCAATGTAATCCATCCCCATCCATCCGTTTTATCCATTCCATCCATCCAAAAGTAATTTATTGTTTTTTACCCACAGGTTTGAACCCATTGGCTACCCTGTCTCGGTGTACCTGTATTTTTATGATGACCGATTCCAGGGTTACCTGGTCAGGCAGGAGGTACAGAATGTGGTGACCAGGTCCCGTGAGATGCTGGAGGTGTGGGCTGTTCCTCAAGCAACACTGCAGCTGGAGCACAACCTTCATGAGTTTGAGCGCCTCAAACACCTTGAGGTGAGACGAACAGGGATACGCAATGTACAGGATTTGTCACACTTCAAAGTCGGTATTGTAACGGAATGTAACAGAAGTAGCAACAGATAATTTCTTCTGTATTGTGACACTGTAGTAAAACAGATTATCGAAAAAGAAAAAAAAAAGTTGTTGATTGGATGGAGGCAGATCTGAATGTGAGCTTGTGGTCAGTTGTAAGAAAGGGGCAGGTTTAAGTGGACGAAATGATTGGAGAAGTCCTGCTTATGTCACCAGAAAGAAGTCTGTCATTTAATGAAAGATTTTTATTATGACATTTTGATTAAAAAATTCATTTCATGCTAACTTTGCCAAAGTCAATTTGACATACTTTTCGCAACTAATTCTGTAGCATTCTTTAATTTATTCTGTAGTTCTTATTTTTCACTGTTTTTTGTTCATGCTGTTTTGTACTAGGTTGGAACTGAGTGGGACCCAAAGGAGCGAATCTTCCGTAACTTTGGTAGTGTGATGGGACCTCTAGACGAGCCAGTGGCAGTTCAGAAGTGGGCTCGTGGGCCCAACCTGACAGCCACTATAGTGTGGATTGATCCAGCACACATAGTAGCAGCCTCCTATGACATCAGCATAGACGTTGAGTCAGAGTTCACGCAATACAAGCCACCTCTTCAGCGCCCCCTCAGGCCTGGAGTGTGGACGGTGCGTGTGCTGCGGTTATGGGAGCGTGTAGCAGAAGCTCGCTTTCTGGTCATGCCTCTGGCTTTCAAGGGACGTGAGCCCTTGCGCACAGGTGAGAGAGACATTTATTTGAAATATTTACTATTTAAAACAACTGTTTTCTACTTGCATCAAATATTTTGAACCTACTTGCTAACAATGACTTGGTTCCTCTAATTATATATGAAATTGTAGAATAAATACATAAATATTAGGGTTGTAACGTTACATGTTTACATATATCTCGAGTATGATCAAGGTTATTGCTTCCTGTTTTATTCTGAAATATAAATATTCATAGTCTACTGACCTTTATCTGTCTCTCTGACTATGTACTTCCCTTCCTTTCCCTTCCCTTCCCTTCCCTTCCCTTCAGAAGACCATGGCTGGGTACATGCAGGTCCTCCAGGTAATGTGTACTTGGAGCAAAGCTTCCAGCAGCTCGCCCATGTGTTGAAGCTGCCGCCCAGCGAGCCTGCCCTGCAAGAGGCCCAGAAGAAGACCTCCCTGGTGGGTAAGCCACTGGAGGCCTGGGTGGACAACTCCGTGGGTGCTTTCTGGGTCACTGGAGATGTTTGCTCTGAGCAGACCTCCTCCTGTCCCTCCATTGGACTCTGCACCAAGACCTCTTGGAGCTCCTTGTCTCCTGACCCCAAATCAGAACTGGGGCCAGTCAAAAGTAACGGTCGCATTAGGTAGCCTTGTAAGCTCGAAAAAGTGGAGCAGAGTGGCGAAGGCCCTGAAGAACAGTCCACAAGAGTGATGTTTACGAGTCGTGGTCTTTGAGACCATCCCATTACTAGTTGAGGCACCTTCTGTTGAGGGCGAAACTATGAAAGAAACGTTTAAATTTGCACAAGAAGACTGCCAGATGTGGACACGTATGAGTCTTGCTTTTATAAATCAATGTTCAGATGTCACCTAAAAACGTTGTTACAAGGTTCGGAGTCTTATTAGCACATAGTTTACGGTGTGTGTTTATGATACAAAGACCCAAATCTCAACAATTTTACTATATTTTTTTTTTTTTTTTTTTTTTGTTACAAGAAAAAAAAAAAAACTGCACATTATTTTCCTCTTTAAAACAGTGGCCAAAATTCGTATTTGAAGCTGTTGGAGGTAAGTTGCTGGAATCCTCTGGCTGTATCGCTATGCTTATTTTGAAGCATTAATATCCAAACTTCAGAAGCAGATTGAAGAAGTGCACTTTACTGTAAGGCGGAGCTCCCTTCTGATTGGCTAAATCTCAGTAGAGGAGGCGGAGCTTGTAGAATCGTCATGAATTTCTGCCAACGGATCGATGCATTTGCTCAATTAACGTGTTTCAGATGCTGCTCTGAGATGCAGCGCTGCATGGAATCATCGTATACAGCAACAAAACAAACACTAACAAAAGCCGTCTGTCAGGAAACAAGAATCTGAGTTTTGTAATACTGTGACTTTATGTCTTCGTGTTGAATGTCCTTTGAGTTGAAAAACACCTCATCTGGAGGACTTGCTTCGTCCGTTACTGCAAAGTTTGCTCAGCGGCACACAGATTGCGAAGTACGAGGATGTGGATATAATTATTTGAGACTGCCTGAACTGACCCTGCTGAAGATCAGTCTGTGATGTGTCACTTACTGTTCTTGTTACAGTATTTCACACTTAATTATGGTCTTCCACCAGTTTGGTTCTTAACTACGAATACATTTTCACTTTATTTCTTGAACTGCAATTGGTGTAGAACGGCACAAGAGCTTGAGACTTAAGTTACACTAGCTGCTGTTTTGTACCCAGAAAAAAATTACATTTACCCTTATGTCAATCTACTTTCTTCTGTGGATCATAAAAGAAGACCTTACAAATAATGTTCACATTGCTGAATGAGCAAAACAACACTCGTGTGCTATATTTCAAGTCTTGAAGAAACAAAGTTGTTATTTGCTGAAAATCTCCCCTTCCTCAATATCTGCAAAATTGCATTTGCACTTGTACATATTCAAAACTACCGCATTACGTTTAGTTAGGTGACGCGTGAACCAATGGCATTTGGTGTCATTGGATGGAAACCCAGCAAAATTTTACCTTTTAAAGCACATATCTGAAAATGCAACTAAAAATTGCATATTTCCATAAACTGTGAGTTTTTTCACACACCACCCGTTTCCATTGAAGTTTTCAAAATTTGAATTAAAATGGTTGGATGGAAACCCAACAGTCAGTGTCAAACCTGGTGCAATACATCTTGATGTGCTAAGTGATGAGAACCTACACAAATGCAAGATTTAATTTCGGTTTTGACGGAGAAGATCTTCAGTTAACCACTTATAATACAAAAAATGTATGTCATTTCAAACCCATAAGACCTTCATTCATCTTTGAAACACTACTCTACTAGAATAGGTTTTCATGCTTGAATGTTCAAAAAAAACTACATTTTTCCGATATTTGACATTGTTGCAGCTCATCTCTTCCCAGTCTGTCAGTATCGCTCTGGGGTGCGTTTCCCAAAGCGAACTATGGTCGTAAGTTCCGACATTACCAATAGAGTTCATGGTTCAACAACGATGCTTTTGGGAAACGCACCCCTGTTTAGTTTCTGTCTCTATGAAGCCCCTCCTTCTGAAAAGAGCAATGTGCTCTGATTGGTCGGCTGGAACAGTGTGTTGTGATTGGTCAACTGCTTCAGGTGTGTTTCTGAAATGTCCCGCACCTTACCATAACCGTGAGTTTCAACAAACTATTAACAAACTCAACCAGGCCCCGCCCATATATTTTGCATATGCTTGGGGCGGGAATTATGTAAATGAGGAATATTGTGACGTGTTTGTTCCCAGAAGAAAACTCAAGACTACAATGGAGGTGTTTCAGGGAGTTCAGAAACGCATTGATATAGAGAGAAACTCCTGCTAGAGTGACTTTGTAATTTTGAAGACCTTTTTCATGCTCCTTTTTCATGCTTTTTCAAATTTTGGATGAATGGACTTTTTAATGGAGGTTTCATTAAAAATATCTTCATCTGTGTTTCAAAGATAAATGAAAGTCTTTGGAACAACATGAGGGCTGAATTTTCATTTTTGGATGAACTATCCCTTTAAATTTCAGTCTCGCTCAAAGCTATGACTTCTGAAGATTTGAAATACAGTGCACGAGTCATATGAACTGTATGGGGTCTTTGTCTTTTTTGAAGCCTGACAGCACCAGGATGTAAAACATCAGCTTCCTTATTGCGTTCCACAGAAGAAAGTCTTTCGGTTTGGAACATGAGGCTGAGTAAATGATGGCAGAATGAACATTTTGGGAGATCTGTCCCTTTAAATAACAAAATTCAGTTGGGATTGGAAAAGATCCATTTCCATTTAAATGTGTCATAGCTGGTTGTCACTTTTTTTTAACCACACATTTGTCCATTTCTTGTTATATGTGCTATTTTGCTTGCTCGCCTTCCAATGAAGATACATCACTAAGAAACTTAAGTTAAAACAAATGTGTCTTGGGCGACATGCTGCTTTTATTTGACAAATATCATGCTTCATTGACGGTGGATTTTAAGTGCCCCGTGTTTCAAAGGGGTTGTTTCAGGTTTTGATTTACTGATCAAAAAAAAAAACTCTTTTCTTTGTTGTGTTAGGTTCAAAGTGTCCTTTTTCTCTTCATGTACATGCTTCGTGTGAAGCTTTTGTGGTATCAAAAGAAACAAGTGGAATGAGGATGTAAAGAATGAATGAATGCTATTTTTGTATTTAAAGTCATATTTTAACCTGTCAGTGAGAGTTTGAGAATGCTGCTTCAGTTTTTGTTTTACCTTCATCATCATCATCATCAGTCTCAATGGGTCTCTGTGAGGCGCAAAAACCAGTCCTAAACTGAAAGTTCGGGACACATTGAACCAGAGCCTTATTTTAGGGCTGATGGGCAGCAACAGATGACACATGATGGCACAATAAAGATGTGAAATCAAGTCAGTCATGTCTTGTTTATTTGTTGTCTGGCAAAGTTTAACGTCACAATGAATTTCAAGTTTATGTAACCTGCATTTCCATTGTTAATAATCAAATTATACTGAATAATTTTAAGTGTCGTGAGTTTGAGCAGAGCATGTACGGCACAAGCATATTCATTTTTAAAAGCGTCCTTGTTCAAAAGGTTCTACACAGTAGGAATGACCCAGAACGTTTCGTCGCAGTGTGCACAGTTGTGTACACCGCAATAGTCATGAACATGTCCTGTACTGCACGCCACAGGAAGCACTGCTGTTAAATATTTATCAGCCTTAACTTCATCAGGTTATAAGAATCTCTGGCATGAGTCACACAACAGAGACAGGACAAGATCAGAAAAGCTGTGTCATTGCTGAGACGAGTTAGTGAGGAAAATGACTGTCAAAAATCTGCTGTTGAGAAGCTCCTCACACATGGAGTTGATGATGGAGAACACCTCAGACCTGGAGACGGTGGAGCAGGGAGAGCCCGCTTCTGACAGCGCGTACGGCTCCTCTCCAGTGGACACAGACACAGAGGAGGGACAGACTCTCTCCACCAGCACACTCACCCTCACATACAATGAGGAGCTCATGCATAAGGTGACCACTACCATCCTCTTATCTGTCTGTCTATCTCTATCTATCTATCTATCTATCTATCTATCTATCTATCTATCTATCTATCTATCTGTCTGTATCTGTCTGTCTGTCTATCTACCTATCTGTGTATTTATCTACCTATCTGTGTATTTATCTGTCTGTATCTATCTATCTGTCTAAATTCAAATTCAAAATTGCTTCATTGGCATGACTGTAAATAATACAATTCAGAAGCATAGCATCCATAATTTGAGGGATCTTTTTTGCATATTAATAATCAATGGGAATCAGCCTAATTATGCCCTACATTTATTATTGGGTGTCCTTCTTTGTAGTTTTAGAATCATTTGCAGAATTCTGTGTGTAGGGCTTCTGTTGGATGTCTGTCCCATCAAGTGTAGCTCTGATCACTGAGTGGACCCCAAACCTCACTTCCATACAGCGCAATGGGCTGAATCACACTATCAAAGATTTTACACCAGATTAGAAATTGGTAATTCAATACTTTGGAATTTTTTCTTGATGGCGTATAGAGCTCTTCGAGCTTTATTTTTGAGAGCATTCACTGCCATACTGAAACTCCCCGATGCAGTGATGATCAGGCCGAGGTAAATGTACTGCATCGTGTGTTCTATGGCGGTGCTGCCTAGACTGAACTGGTATCTGTGTTCCTGACATCTGGGCTTTTTCTGAAAGACCATAATGTTGGTCTTCTTGAGGTTTACTGCCAGTGCCCAGTTCTGGCAGTAGTTCTCCAGCAGGTCATCTGCATACAGCAAAAGCTTGATGTTCTTGTCTTGTAGAGCGAGTCCGGGGGCTGTAGACTGTTCCAACTGTACCGCTAATTTATTAATGTAAATGTTGAACAGCGTTGGACTCTGGCCACAGCCCTTCCGCACTCCTCTCTTCTGTATCTATCTGTCTGTCTGTCAATCTATCTGTCTGTATCTACAGTATATCTATTTGTCTCTATCTATCTATCTATCTGTCTGTCGGTCTGTCTGTCTGTCCACCTATATACATGTCTGTCTATCTGTTCTGCTAGTTTCTATTAAATGCTGAATCATCTGTGATTATGGCTCTCGGGCAGGAAGTCTCACGGTCAGTGCCAGAGACCTGTAGGAATAAACCAGTACAATGCTGGACATGATTGCATGAATTACACACCCACCTTTGGTCCATGGGGGTGTTGTATTCATTCACAGAGGTGATTGGCGTTGTGAGGTTTTGTTGTATATCGACAACAAATGTGACCTAAATATATCTGTGTGATCGATTTATTGGTGATGGGGGTTTGTGGGATTGTTCATCTGTCATTCATACTGAGATCACAAACCAGGCCTACTACTTATACCCTTAGAAATGTTCCAGTTACTTATACCTTTAGAAACCTAAAACCAGTTTTACAGACTGATGTGACAGATTAACCTTTTAAAGTTATTCTCTGGTTCTCTCTAGATAGAAACCAATAAACTGGCCTGAAGAACCTATAATGTTACATCAGTAATGTTTTAGATCTCCAAAGAATCATATTCAACACAAGAACCAAATTCAGGTTCTTGTTAAGAAGAAGATTCCTTACTGTACCTACAGTGATGCAAACAACCACTGAAGAACCATTTTAATAATGTACACCTCATATGGTGTGGAATAGTGTTTACTATATAGCCAACTACACATTTTGCAGATGATTTGTTCCTTTTTCAGCATATACATGAATGTGGTGAGGAAGGATGACAGGAAATTAGTTTATTAAAGAAACATGAGATGTGAAACACGAGTTCCTCAGAGTGAGGGCGTTGACTTTGTTTCTCTGTTGTTTTCCATTATTGAAATGCTACATGGCAAAACTTTATAATAACCCAAATGGGTTCTGTTAAGTCACACTCGGTTAGAACTGCTTAGAAAATGTTTTTGTGTAGTTATGAGATTCTTTTATCTGAGATGATTTTCACAGTATAGCAGTCGTCATGTGCGTCGTTCTTCATATATTACAATGTTTTAGAAACAAATATATTAGGCAAATATTGCTGTTTATTCTTCTGTAATCTCATGAAACCTGTTAAGAACATGTCCTGGTCATTTTTACCTCAACATAAAACAGATTTCTTAATTATTAGGAATTATATTTTGCATGAGCATAAATGACATTTATGAACATTTTCCTAAAATGCAAAAATAAAATAAATGTGCTTTTGTGATGGTTTTTGAAAAGTCAGTTACACTGATATTTCAAGCTTTTAGGCTGTCACAGAATATTGAAATATCTCAACAATATCTACTGTGCTTCGGCTGCGGAAATGCAAGTGTTGCCATGGTAATGGCATTCCGTGTCTCCGTCACGTGCCTCATGTGGTTTGTTCCGTTGTGTTCTTCCTTAATCAAGCATTTCAAAGCTGAATGAGTAATGAGGGATTTAAGGAATATCAAACATGGATGAGATTTGTATGAAATAATAATAGTTTGAAAGCCTGTGGGCTCTGTTCGACACGATTCATCTCCTGAAATCATCCCACAGGTATTTGTTTGTTTAGCCATGTAAAACAATGCTGTGTGACTCAATGTGTTTTATTGTTTCATGAAACTTCCTATATTCATGTCACCATCTAAACAATCATCAAATATCTCTATTCACCGAATGTAATACTGTACCAGACTAAACCTGCGGCATGATGTACTCACTGCAGGGATTGGAGGAGGGCAACATAGTGAGACTCTAGATTAAACTGAGCGGAGTACAACCACTCATCTGCCCTCCAGCTGATAAATGTTGTTGAACGAGCCGCATGTGCTTTTGCAGCCTCTGGCCGGATGTGATAACCATGGCAACCAGTACTGGATGACGCCCACGTCCTCAGTCCCCACAGAGATGTGGCACGATGCCTTGTGCGACATGACATGGCTATTTTAAAGGGGGGCAAGTGTAAGAGGGGGTGATTTCATAACAGTGCATTCTGAAATCTGTTCAAAGCTAATGAGGTGCGTTACTTTTTCACACAGTAATCACAGTAAATTACCGTAAAATTACCAGAATGACTTTACCGGTAAATATACAAATGTGCTGTTCACACAAGCAATGGCTTTCTGGCTTTTTACCGTTAAGAGACCATTCACACATCAGCAGCAAAATACCGGTAAATTCCGTGATGTCAACAGGGCTGGACATTAACACCCACCAAATGTGGGTGGATTTCAGCAGTGGTGTGTAACACAGTCACTCCTACTTACCACTTTGGTGAGTCGAATATTATATATAATATATACATTTTTCAATTGTAATCTTTTAAAAAGGCATCTGACATAATAAACTAAGTGAATGTAGAGTTGTCAAAAATATTGATTTTTCGATTCATATCAATACTGAAATGCTTCCAATACTCATTTTCGGCAGAATAGATGCACGATATCAGCTGCGCTTTCTCTCTCTCATCTCTCCAACAGTGAGTTGACACACAAACCCGCCTCCCCTCACTCACTTGTTTTATTTGCTCTGGATGAATATTGTTGGTGTTACAGGGCTTGAATTTCGGCATGGGATTGCGCGTATTGTGCATAATTTTACTCTTTCCTGCAGATTTTGTGCTCACACTTGAAATGCACACACATAAAATTGAGTTATATTTCACTGCTTATCGCGCGTAAACAGTCAAATACACACAAAATAATGTAAAAATGACGGTCTTGTTGAGTATTTACGTAAACACAGTCAGTTATGTTTTAAATGAAAGTAAACAGTTGAGAAAGAGAAAGCATATGTAATGGATCCGTGCGTCAGGTCTTAAATTGACAACAGCTTAATATAGTTTTTCCCCATGGTATCGGTCAAAATTGTGGCCAGTGAAAATGCTGAGTGGCTAGTAACTTTGGAACACCACTAGCCACAGTGGCTGGTGAGCAAAAAAATTAATGTCAAGCCCTGGATGTCAGTCATCGGAAATGGCCTTTAAACGCTATGCCGTTTTCTTCATTCACCCACATGAGGACAGAGAAGCGCTTTAGTTTCACTATATGTTCAATTTGACAACATTTTTTTACATCTAAATGAAGAGCGTAAGGGGATGATCAAACAGAACGCGTTTTTGCTCTTTAAAAAAACGAGACATGCATAATAGTATCCAACTGCAGAGCCGCAGCGTTGATGAATGGAAAAGAAGGCTTGGGTCTAGAGTGTGACCCGCTGAAAAAGCAGCAAAATGCAGCGCAATGGTCAAAGATGTCTATCTAGTGCAGTGGTTCTCAAACTTTTTTGGGGCCAGAGCCCCCTACCCATTATCTAGGTCCCTTCATATTAATTTTTTGGAAAGCAAGAATAAGAAAAAAGCATGTCGTGTTATATTGTGTCTGAATGCTGGATGCTCTAAGTTGTTTTTTTCACTGGAAGTTCGGCAGCTGCGCTACAGAAAGCTGACAGAAACACTTAAGTAACGTGTATGATACACGTCAATTCTAGTTGCATTGGTGTAAACTGGAAGGTTACACTCTTCTGTCTGCAAAGGAAGCGAACGGCACAACATGTTGCGTTAAAAGCACATACCTATTATAATCAGTGATTCTGTCTACACTGGACATGCGGCAAGTTGCCGACAGTAAACGAATGACAAATTCATTTGGAACGTTCGCTTTGATGTGTTCAATGACGCACCGGTGTAGACACTGTGTTAGAACGTTGCAGACCATTTTCTTTTACAAGTAGTTACAAGTTTCATCCTGTTTAAACAAATGCCCCCCATGAACACCTCAACGCCCCCCATTCGGAGATATTGCTTCCAGCGTCCAGCTTCACTCTTTGTTCACACACCGCATCATACCGGTAATTTCTAGGTACAGTATTTTGTAGGGTTTTGGTTTGGTTACTAAAGCATTTCTAAGTGGTTGCTATGCTGTACTGGGTGGTTGCCGGACTGTTGCAAATGTTAAGGTGCTCTAAATGTTGCTAGGTCATTTCTAGGTGGTTGCTAGGTTGTTCAGAGTGTTTTTATAGTCATTGCTATGCAATTATAAAGGTCTTCTGGTCTTCTGCTATGCAGTTACTAGGGTGTTCTTCTGGGTGGTTGCCAGGGCATTTCTATGCAGATGTTAAAGTGCTCTGAGTGTTGCTAGGGCTTTTCTAGCTGGTTTCTAGTGTCTTGGTGGTTGTTGGAGTGTTTCTAGGTAGTTTGTAGGGTTTTGGGTCAATTGTTAAAGCATTTCTAAGTGGTTGCTATGATGTACTGGGTGGTTGCCAGGGTGCATATATTGCAGATGTTAAGTTGTTGTGAAGTTTGCTAGGGCATTTCTAGGTGGTTGCTAAAGTGTTTTTGGTGGTTGTTAAAGGAACACGCCACTATGTTTGAAAATAGGCTCATTTTCCAACTCCCCTAGAGTTAAACAGTTGAGTTTTACCGTTTTTGAATCTGTTCAGCCAATCTCCGGGTCTGGCGGTACCACTTTTAGCATAGCTTAGCATAGTTCATTGAATCTGATTAGACCGTTAGCATCTCGCTCAAAAATGACCAAAGAGTTTCGATATTTTTCCTATTTAAAACTTGACTCTTCTGTAGTTACATCGTGTACTAAGACCGATGGAAAATGAAAAGTTGCGATTTTCTAGGCCGATATGGCTAGGAACTATACTCTCATTCCGGCGTAATAATCAAGGAACTTTGCTGCCGTACCATGGGTGCAGCAGGCGCAATGATATTACGCAGCACCTGAAAATAGTCCCCAGCAAGCTCATCTTCAGTGTATTCCGGTTCAAATAGATACGGTTCAGGATCTGCACCAAAGTAAATATCTTCTGAATCGTCTCTCACAAATGTCTCCATGGTTGCAAGGCACGCTCCCTGTGCAAGCAGGTGGTCACGTTGGTTATGTTGATGGAAGTTAGCCTATTTTCAGGCGCTGGGTAATATCATTGCGCCTGCTGCACCCATGGTACAGCAGCAAAGTTCCTTGATTATTACGCTGGAATGAGAGTATAGTTCCTAGCCATATCGGCCTAGAAAATCACAACTTTTCATTTTCCGTCGGTCTTAGTACACAATGTAACTAAAGAAGAGTCAAGTTTTAAATATCGAAACTCTTTGGTCATTTTTGAGCGAGATGCTAACGGTCTAATCAGATTCAATGAACTATGCTAAGCTATGCTAAAAGTGGTACCGCCAGACCCGGAGATCGGCTGAATGGATTCGAAAACGGTAAAACCCAACTGTTTAACTCTAGGGGAGTTGGAAAATGAGCCTATTTTCAAAAATAGTGGCGTGTTCCTTTAAGCAGTTTCTAGATGGTTGCTAGCGTGTTCCAAGTCAAGTCAAGTCACCTTTATTTATATAGCGCTTTTTACAATGTAGATTGTGTCAAAGCAGCTTTACATTGATAACTGGTACATTATTTGGCTGCACAGCAGCTCTTAAAGAATAGTGTCAATGCAGGTAGATCAAAGCACTGTTGAATATCAAATGTCAAGTCAAATGTCAAGTGTCCCCAACTAAGCAAGCCAAGGGCGACAGCGGCAAGGAACCCAAACTCCATCAGGTGACATCAGGTGGCAGACAAGTGGCAAATAGGTGTTTAAATGGAGAAAAAAACCTTGGGAGAAACCAGGCTTAGTCGGGGGGCCAGTTCTGGCCAACAGTGCTTTGTTACGATTCAGGTTGCCATCGTAAGTCCAATAGGATCGCAACATTCAAAGTATTTATTCCAGTTCCATCCAATTGAGGATCGTATTCATCACGCCGGTATGGACGGTTGTTGAGGAACTGTGTCGTGGCTGTCGTGTCAATGAGGCCCTCACAGTGGATGATCTAGTTGACTCAATCTCTGCTGATACTTCAGGGCTGCGTTGTGGTCGTGTCAAGGCGCAGGTCCTTGGTCTCACCTGGATACGGCCCGGATCCGGTTGACTACGGTGAACCTCGGGATAACCAGAAAGACTAATATTAGCGTAGATGCCATTCTTCTTCTGATGTAACGAGTACATCATGTGTTATAGGAAGTGTTCCCGGTTCCGGCTGACCTAATTTATGCAGCCTAATAATCCTTTAACGGATTTGAAAATATAAATTGGTAATGTGTTATGTGTATGCCAGGTTAAAGAAATGCGTTTTTAGTCTAGATTTAAACTGACAGAGTGTGTCTGCTTCCCGAACAATGCTAGGAAGATTGTTCCAGAGTTTAGGTGCCAAATAGGAGAAGGATCTACCGCCTGTGGTTGATTTTGATATTCTAGGTATTATCAGCTGGCCTGAATTCTGAGATCACAATAGACGTGAAGGACTATAATGAATTAGGAGCTCGCTCAGGTACTGGGGAGCTAAACCATTTAGTGCTTTGTAAGCAATTAGCAAGATTTTAAAATCTATAGAAATGTGGGTGTTTCTAAGTAGTTTGTTGGCTGTTGGGCACTGTAGTTGCTATGATGTACTGGGTGGTTGCCAGGGTGTTGTTATGCAGATATTAAGCTGTTCTGAAATTTGCTAGGTCATTTCTAGGTGGTTGCTAAAGTGTTTTTTGGTGGTTGTTAAGCCATTTAGAGGGTGTTCTAGGTAGTTTGTAGGGCTTTGGGCACTGTAGTTGCTATGATGTACTGGGTGGTTGCCAGGGTATTGTTATGCAGATGTTAAGTTGTTCTGAAATTTTCTAGAGCATTTCTAGGTGGTTGCTATGATATACTGGGTGGTTGCCAAGGTGTTGTTATGCAGATGTTAAGTTCTGAAATTTTCTAGAGCATTTCTAGGTGGCTTCTAGGGTATTCTTGGTGTTTTTAGGGCATATCTAGATGGTTGCTAGAACATTGCTATCTAGTTACTAAGCTGAGTAGATTTTTAGCTATGTGGTTGGTTGCTGGGGTATTCTGGTTGGTTTCCAGGGAACTTCCTATGGTGTAGAGTGTCTTGTTTCTTGCCATGTTGTTATGCTGTTTCTAGATGTTTTGAGTTGTTGCTAGGGCGTCTCTAAGTGGTTGCAAGTGCTTAATTGTTCTGGGTTGTTGAAGTGATTGCTAACTGGCCCAAGTCAAAAGAGCCCACCCCCAGGTCTCACAATCTATGATATTCTTGTCTGTAAATGACATGGGTCCTTTTTAAAAGTCTATTGTATGTTTTTACCTATTTTATAATCATCCAGCCTTAAGTCTGATTTCATAAGTTAAACCCCAAATATGAGCAACAGGCCAGTAATAGTGATGCATGCCTTTGATAACACAAGCATTAACAAACACCCTGACTGATCTGTTGATGAGAAAGCTGTGAGAGTGTGTAGAACTGCTTTCTCTCCCCCCAACTAATTCTTGTTTCAACATGAAAGTGACTAATCTTTACCACACTAGCTATGATCATCTCCCCAGTCCTAAAGCTGAGGCTCATTTATTCTTCACATTTTAGCTGCATGTCAGAAATCATGCTACGTAGATGTGAGAATGCAGCAAAAGGGAAATGAAGACTTCATTTAATTATGCTTGAATTTTTTTTTTTTTTTTTGTTAATGGTATACATGTACTTTGCACTGTATTTTTAGCAGAAGGTTGTGAAAAAGTATCTGAAATCTTTCGCTTATTTTGCTGCATCTTATGTTAAAATGTTTTCCATTATTATTTCATATCTAAGCACAGAAATAATGTAATATTAATATGACAACAAAAATACAATAGCCTCAAACAGAATTGAGACAATCATGAAGGCTAGTTCACACTGTCCCAATGAATAGGGTGAACACACTGATCCAGCAAAACCCTACAACCATGTTTATTGGAGTTTGTTGTGGCAGTTTGAATTGGCCATAGGGTACGTTTACATGACAATAATGTACTAAAAAATGGACAAGTCTTTCCTTTGCATACAGATGACAACGTTGTCAAAAAGATCCCTTTTCACTCAGATCTGCGAAAATGTCTAAAAACGCTGTATTATTCATGCCGGGCCAGTAGATGGCAATGTTACTTTGTAAATAAACGCTACACGCCTATAGACTGAAGACGTAATACACGTGCATGACGTCACTGTTTTCATAAATTCACATTTGTGTATTTTACAGAGACGATAACGGTATCGTTTTCAAAAACTTGCACGACAACGGCGTTTTGGGGGTCTGAAACGTAAACGTTTGAAAACGTGTTTCAAAGTGCATGTTTTTGAAAACTATACAGTTATTGTCTCTGTTTAAACTACAAAAACGTGAATTTGTGAAAATGGTGGCGTCATGCTCCTGTGTATTACATGTTCAATCTATAGGCGCGTAGTGTTTCTTTACAAAGTGACATCGCCAACTACTGGCCTGGCATGAATAATACAGCGTTTTTACTCGTTTTCATGGATCCGTGTGACAGGGATCGTTTCGACTGTACGCGAAATATGCAAAGGAAAAACCTTTCCATTTTTAGTACATCGCTGTGGTGTAAACATACTCTCAGTGGGATCTGCGCTCAAATGCCGCAGGATCTTTTCACTAACTTCAATTTTCTTCATTTTTGCTCATTGTCTAGTGTTTTGGTGAATTTTGTGTATGTTTATATGAAGTCAGTTTTCCTCAAGTTCACACAGGTGTCCTAGCAGAGGAACCACAGGTGTAGAGAATCACATTAACTATGATCCACTACCGTTTGACAACCACAAAAGTGTCACAATACCTTCATTATCTTCATTTTGACCATCCATCTGTTCATGTCTGTCTGTTGCAGACTATACTAGTTGGAGACAGTGGAGTGGGGAAGACGTCTCTGTTAGTGCAGTTTGACCAGGGTAAATTCATCCCTGGATCCTTCTCTGCTACTGTGGGCATTGGCTTCACGGTGAGTCTCTCTGCAGAAGGTCACAGCTACTGCTTTTCAGGACATTTTTTTCTGCTTTAAACAAGACACAAATTACTGAAATCAAGATATATAATATAACACTTTAATCATAATTTTCAGAAATAATATTTAAAATATATTTTAATTTCATGGAATTTATTTTAGGAACAATCTTAAAAATAATACGATTTTTAAATTGATTAATTATTTTATTTTTTGTGGTGCGATGCCATAGAAGAGTTCTTAATGGAACCACAGATGCCAATAAAGAACCTGTAATAAGTTTGTCTTTTAGATTTAGTTCTGACTGTGATTTGAGTGAGCTAAACTGTTAAATATACTTTTTTTTTTAGATCACACAAGCAGCAGAGACAAATATTATAACAGACCTGTTGGTAAAGTAAGAAAGAAGCACGGCACCAAGTATATATTATAATATTATTTTGTTACATTTATTTTTATATTAAGTATAAATTTAAGGTTTTATAATCTTTACAGGGAAAAAATATTTTGTAACATAAAGGCTAAATTAGCAAATGTTTCAGATGATTTTCCCTAATAATCGTCCTTTACATGCTGAACTCAGAAATATGTTACTTTTAATAAACACACGTTTGTGTCCCCCATCTTTCCCTTCTCTCTGAAAATGTTGATTAGCACACAGATATCAATAGTTTCCCTGTTGGCTTTGCCTGCTGGATTTGCTTTTCTATCTGCCATAACTCCCTGCAGAGAGCCGCTGGGGTTTCTCAGCACAGAGCGTCTGATTACAATAATATGATAATGATCATTTTACTGTGGGCTCTGATTATAATTACAGAGGGATCTGTCTGGCCTCGGCTGGATCATCACTGTTTGTTGTTTTTCTTCATATTTTGTAATTAGTCTCAGTGTTTTGTGAGTGTGTGTGTGTGTTTGTGTGTGAAACAGGGTGTTTAATATGTGTGCATAGCCATTCCGGCACAATATTACTGCAGATCATAAGGGATCATAACAGGAAAAAACATAGTATTAAACATCATCGATTATAAAAGCAAGAGCTGCGTGTTTACCTGAATATGTATTTTTATTAGACCTATAACTTTGCTGTTTTGTGTATTTTACGTTTTTGAATAAGGTATACATGGATGGGCCATTGGATGTCATTACACTCGTTGGTCAGTAGGGAGAGCACTAAACACACACTTTTAACGAACATTAAAGCTCAATTCATTTGTAACATTAACCCCGGGTTTCACAGACGAAGGCTTAAGTTTAGTCACAGACTAAAATGCTGTTTTAACTGAAAGCAACTTGCATTGACATATCTTAAAATATGTCAGTGCCATTGTTTTGTCTCAAGATGCACACCAGTGATGTTTTTTTCTAAGGCACATTAATTAAACTAAAGCCTAATCCTCGCATAATCTAAACCATGTTTGTGAAACCAGGCCTATATTGCGGAAGTTGTAAAATACACCATCGGAATTATAAATATTTACTTAAAGTCCTGTTATCATACGGACATGCATAGCAATTCACTGAACATGAATGAAACAGCAAGATGTGTTTAAGAGGCGTTCATATTTCAAGTAAGTTATATTAGATATTCAAAACTAAGTGCGCTTTGCAAACAGCTTAATCTTTCCTGATTTCCATGGTCTGCATTTTGTCAAACCTCATCTGCATTGGCCGCAAGCGTCGCGACAAACCACATATTCAGCGAAATTCTCTCAGAGAAACCGATGGCAGAATGACCGTTGAGATGATTCAAAATTATGATGTGGGCGGGGCTTGGTGGTCCGAAATGTGTTTTTAATTGTTCAGGTACGATGTATCTAAACAATCATTCTTTTATATTAACTCAGTGGTTATTAAAATTTCTCAGTATCATTATTCAGTCATAAATGACTAATACCAAGATCTTCTGAAGCGCCATCCATACGAGACACTGTTGTCACGTGGTACGTGTTACTTTTCACAGCACTGTTTATGATGGACCAATCACAGTCGTTTGTGAGGGCCTTTTTTAATAATATAATGTTTTAGAGTTTGCTAGAGTGGATTTTCATTAGTATGTCAGTTTTCAATGCCTGGAATGAATAGATTTGAATGATTATAATTTAATGTGTACAAATGCCTCTAATAAAACGAAAAGTTTCTTGAGATTTGAATGAGGCTGAACGGAGGATTTGGCTTTCGGGGCCCTAAAGCGCCCCCTGCAGAAAGAACGGGTTTATGTCACTTAAGAAAGCACGTTGCCCTTCAACAGAAGCGACGCGATAAAACCACAGCGCTCCTATTATAATCAACATATCCGCGCGCTCGCGGTAGGCACTGACAGCTCGCAGCAGTGGGCGCGTACTAGTTTTGTCGCGTCGCTTGAAGGCTGTCATTTGTCGGTCTCCTCCTCTCAATCAGTGTGATCAGATGTGATCTAGCACCTGTGTGTGTTTGAGTGTGACCCACGGGAGCCTGTTGCTCATGTGTGTTTTGTAGCGATCTGCTTCTTTGCTGTCCGTGATTATGCGCGCAACTGCGCGATAACGCTCATATTTTGCGTCTTTGCGCGTTAATGATTATAAAGAGGACGCTTTTCGGATAGATGCATGTTTCGTGTTTCTTCATGTTCACATCTTCCACAGCATCAGATGAAGTTTGGGCGCGTTGTAGATGCACTATGTGATGCGTTTGTGATCTAGTCACCGGCGCGTCTTGAGAAGAACATCGAAAGCAACATCCTTGTTATTTTGTTTCCGCGATGTCAATCAAAAAAGCAACATTGATGGAGAATGGGGTTAAAAACGGAACATCGAGAAATGTGCTGGAGCGATGCGCCTCGGTCAATGAGTATTTTGATGTTGCCTTCAAGGTGTGAGTTATTTTTTAATTGTCTAGTTCATTGTTGTTATCATGATTGTTGTGTCTGAAATATATGCCTTGTATTAGTTGGCACCTGTGGCGCGCGCGTGCGTCTTCTACTCTGAAATCACTTAGTTTTCAACAATGCAAAGGCATGTTCACCGCCATGAAACTATCAGAATTCACTTTAAATGGCTGCAAACATATGTGAATAACTAGTTCAGTTGGTACAGTATAGCAGCGGTTCTTTCAACTGGTTTTGGTTTTGGACCAAATTGGTGACCAAAACGCAGTAGCCTACTGAAATTATTTACTGTACCAAAGTAAAGACAATGTACTTAAAATTACAATCAACTGCGCAAAATTGACATAAAATAGTATATTTTTTCTTCTTCTTCCTTTTAAAAGTTAAGCCTATTGATTTTTATTCTAACATTGCGTGATTACATGGTCAGTTGCAATTTATTACATTGATCTGACACTCCTGTTTTGGGGTACAACCTAACAGTTCATAACCACTGCTATATACAGTACATAAACCATTTCTGTTTTGATGCATGTTCTCTAATATTTGAGTAATGTGTATATTTGACTTTTCCTCACTGGTGGATAATATTGACCCAAGGTGGGAGTCATTTCTACACATTTGAAGACCTATTGATGTACTCCGAAGAAACGCAATGATATAAAACATCAAGTCTCTGGGGTTCCAGAATGATGTATTTTAGTCCAATAAGAGGAGCTGTTCTTTGCTTCTGTCTTAAGTAAAATGCGTAGATGGAAAAATAGTAAACAACTTACAATGACGGAGTTGAGCAATAGTAGTTTCTGAGAAGAATATTGTGCAATACCACTAACACAATTGGGTAAACATGCATTCACAATTTAAGTTTCCTGTCCATTACAATGCATTTTCTTCTTCTTGGTGTTAAAGTCAACATAAAGGCAAATTACCCTATTTACTTGAAAAACTTGTTCCTGGTTTTTATTGTGCATGATTTGTCACTGTATTCCCATTTGATCTCACCAAGCTCTCTTTACCTTCAGCCACCTGTTAAAGGGTTAGTTCACACAAAAATGAAAATTCTGTCATTAATCACTCATGGCGTTCCAAACCCGTTTGTCTTCGGAACACAAATGAAGATCTTTTTGATGAAATCTGAGAGCTTTTTGTTCCTCCATTGACAGCTACGCAACTGACACTTTCAAACATAATTTACCAATTTATACAAAATATTAATCTCCAACGCTCCTTCAACGTCTGCTCTCGCATCAACACAACACGCATGCGTCGTGGTGCTCTGGTGAACGCGAGTGTTGAAACAATTGAGGTTAAACCACTGGAGTCACATGGATTACTTTAAAGTCCCTGTGAACCAGAAGTTGCAAACAACTTTTTTCCAGTGTTTTGACATATTTCCAAGTGAAATGGAATGTTGAATAGAGGGCGGGGTTTTACTTTAGCGCTCCGCCTCTCCATTCCTCACTTTCCACAGTTTGAGGAGAGTGATTTAAGCATTTTCAACCCAAGCCGTCAAACTGACATCATCAGAGAAGGAACGCCATTCCAGACCGGAAGTAACTTTTAAGATTTTGATTTTTTTTTTTTTTAACTTGCATGGATTAATTGTTCACCACAATACTAGTAATATGCACTAACAAAGTAAATAGGGTCAATTTTGATTTCACAACGACTTTAATGATGTCTTTACAACCTTTCTGGGGCTTGAAAGTGGTAGTTGCATAGGCTGTCAATGGAGGGACAGAAAGCTCTCAGATTTCATTCAAAAGATCTTAATTTGTGTTCTGAAGATGAACGAAAATCTTAAGGGTGTGGAACGACATGAAGGTGAGTAATTAATGACAATTTTCATTTTTGGGTGAACTAACCCTTTAATTAGAGGCACTTTTCACATTCCAGTTATTCTTGATGGATAAAACAGATACCTACCTTTATATTTTTGTCTCGTTTTGCTCAGAAATGTGTCATTTAATGGAAGTAAACTGGGTTGTGAACATCATTTCATGTTGACTTTAACATTGGTGAACAGTTAGAGCTCATTAAACCAAACCAGGATGTGTGTAATCAAAGGGTTGTAGGCCTAACAGCTGTCTCTGACCCTGATGCCTTTAGGTGATGCTGCTGGGAGACTCGGCAGTGGGGAAGACCTGTGTCCTGGTGCGCTTTAAAGATGGTGCCTTTCTGGGAGGCAACTTCATAGCCACAGTGGGGATAGACTTTAGGGTGAGCCAGCAGTGGACGGAGCTGGTTTGCTTGTCTTTTTCAACCATGTTCATATAATGATCAATCAATGTTTTGATAATTCAGATAAGTGTTGGATGTATTGTGTCAGAGCTCAAAGCTCTTCCCTAGTCCAAATAGAAAAATTTGTTGAAATGAAGCTGAAAAACCAACACATTCTAAAATCATTGTATTCCTGATGTTAAGGTGTTTACAACAATTGCCCACAATGAGACCTAGCTTATTTAGTGTTCAGCAAGTGATGAGGAAGGAGGATATATGCTGTTACGCCAAACAGTTTAAACCCATTCACACCAATAACGATAATTATATTAGCGTCCACACCAATGCACAATAACATTGTTTATTATAAGCGCTCGCTGCAGTTTTGTTGTCTGCCGCTTTAAATGCTCGAGCTCTTCGGGTGGATTCTGATTGGCTGACAATGTTTTTAGCGTTTGTCACCTGGAAAACAATAGTTCTGAAAGTGATTTCCACTTGTTCCTCTGTGTTGTTATCGTTATAGTTGTGGTATGGAGAACATTGAACAAACGTTCTATTAACGTTACTGGAAAAAACATTTGTTCTAGAAACTTGGCCAGAATGTGCAGTCACTGTTCTGAGAATGTTTCCTGTTCTCAAAAAATGAGAACAGTTATTATAACTTTATAGTTATAGACATTATTTTATAGTTATCGTCCTTGGCATGAACAGGCCTTTGCTTTGGTTTGTATTTAACGAACCTATCCTTTCCTTGATGTTAAGAAATTGCAGCTGAATGTTATTTTTTAACAAGGTCCACAACTGTTTCAGTCTGATCCTAACAGTTTGAGTTGAACATTTTAGTGCAGATTGTTTTATGAATCACACAAATGTCATATTAAAATGCAGCTTTGCCAAGAGGCTGTTATTGAAGGATGAGACAGCACAAACTGTATTAGACCTGAAAGCAAATCCGCTGCTCACAGCAATGCACTGTTGATCATTTCTCATGAATGGAGGGTGTTTATTCCAAAAACTAAACCCTCTGGTGCTCTTCATGTGACCAGAGAATTTTTTTTTTTCTTTTTTTTTTTTTTTTTTCTTCAATGAAATGAATGTATTATATTTTAGTCCAATAATGTTTCATATTTTGTATTTTTAGGGGATTTTATGGTACTGACTTATATTTCTGTAGTAGTTATAATCCATTTATTCACTTTTTGAGCGTAGACCTGAAAATGAAATTT
This sequence comes from Mylopharyngodon piceus, assembly GCA_039654765.1. Classification (NCBI taxonomy): domain Eukaryota; kingdom Metazoa; phylum Chordata; class Actinopteri; order Cypriniformes; family Xenocyprididae; genus Mylopharyngodon; species Mylopharyngodon piceus. The sequence goes on along the minus strand of CM077457.1, from coordinate 11,027,607 downwards.
CAAACTTATACTGTTGTAAATCTTGAATGCTTTGGAGCACAGACTTAAGTCTGGTCTGTTTTTTTTTTTTTTTTTTAAGAAGACACTTGGCAGATTATTGAAGTGAAACAAATAAAAAAAAAAAAATAGGTGAAATTAAAAAAAAGGTTATAGAATTTTACGTTTATTGTTATGAAAAATTCACAAAAATACTATTTTCAATTTTTATATGAAATGTATATTTTCCAAAACACGTTTTACTCTAAAACAGTGAGAAAATCAAATCCATAAATCTAAACAAGTTGTGTTGCAAATTTGAGGTTGATATCTCAAAAAATGAGCTTTCAGTAAGATTTAGTTTGGGCGCAGTACCAAACGTTTCCACTAAATGAAATTTGTTTTCCATTCATTTCAAATGCCATCATTTTTGACCACGGGGAGCACGTGTGACTTTTTTTTTTTTTTTTTTTTTTTTTAGGAATATTTAACCTTTTCGAATCATGTTCATGATTTGTGTGTGTGTGTGTGTGTGTGTGTTCACATAGCAAGTGCCAAAACAGAACTTTGGCAGGTGCCAAAACCTTTACCAAGTTTTCTACCATTCTGAATAAGTAAAAAACGTAAAATTTTTTGGTCAAAAATTACTGAAGAGCACCAGAGAGGGTTTATTGGTGGAACGTAAAAGAAGATATTTTGAGAAATGTCTTTGTTTTTGTCCATTCACTGGAAGTCATTGGGCACGAAAACTGTTTGGTTATCAATATTCTTCAAAATATCATCTTTAAATCTTCAGGGGAAGCGAGAGGGAGGAAAGCATTCATCAAAATATATTACAAGTGGACCTCCAAGGCAGAAAATTATTAAAATATGATGCTTGAAAAATATATGACCCGTTTAACACTTAAAGTCAGCATCTAATCAATGAGCTTTTCAGACACTCCATCATACAGAGGTCTTGTGTGTGTGTGTGTGTGTGTGTGTGTGTGTGTGTGTGTGTGTTTGACTGTATTCACTGTCCATTGGCGTTTAACTGTGCAAATCTCTGTGGTTTTCTGAAGTGCTGTTGGTGCAGTCCAGCAGCCTCTCTGACAAATAAATCTGTGAAGTCTCTGTACCACTCCAGACGTCTTGGAGTGTTCGGATATAACAGGCCGATCTGATGCTCCTTCACGTTTCAGTCTGGCTAAATGATTAACCCGTCGCCCCGTGACACTTTGGGTCTTGAGCTGCAGCCCTTGTTGGGGAGAAAACAAGCTGTTTTTTGGTTAAAACTTACCTAGGGTGTTTTCAAAGACAATTCACCCTGTTTATTTTTTATATATATATTTTGATCCTCCTGTGAAATGTCAGACTTCTCTCTGGTGGTGTATGCAGCTCGCATTCAGTTTTGAGAGCAGTGCCGCATTTCAAAATGCATAAGTCCCACCCTACATTTTATAAATAATCGGCTACACTCGAAAAGGCTACACTCACAGTTCAAAAGAAGAGATCTGTTGCTACTTCCATTTCACTGCGACTTTAAAGACCCCATGAAATATTTTGACACTTTTAATAGGATATGCATTAGCAGGAAGCTGGAGTGAGACATATCAAAGAGCCCGTCCCATTTAATAATAAAAATAAACAAAATATAGCCATTTGGATTTTGTTTACATCACTGCAAGGAACCATCATTTGCTAGTTGTTATTGGACATTTTCATCGTAGAGAGCATCTGATTGGACAAAAAAATCGTATACGCCCCTAAGTACAAGATGAGTCATACAATACTGTTTATTTTATTTTCTCAGAGAAAGACTGTTTTAAATATATCAGTGTCATGTGGTGAAATTTTGGTGGCTTTCTGTGTTTGTCTTTTGAGTCATAATGGTAAATACACCGACATATGTTATTGCAAGAGGCTGTTGTCAGGTGGTGTTAAGGGCACGTGTTTTTATTGGAGGAAAATAAAGTTTGTCATACGCCACAAATAGATTTTTGCCCTCAAGCCAAGACAGTCAGTTTGGTTTCACAGCATGTTTTCGCAAGAACTGAAGGTTAGCTTAAGACCTTGAAACGGTCAAGGTTTTGCATGTGGCGTGGGCCAGATTCTAACGTCAGAATCAAGTAGAAAGCGGCTTGTTTGAGACAGAAGGTGTCTTTAGGAAGTTCAAAGACCCGTTTAAACCCTCGTTCTTTGATTGCCTGCCAACAGCGTCTAAAATTAGTCTGAAATGAAGCATCTTATCTGCCGTGGCTCAGGGAAACAGCAAAGCGTTTCTGTGCTGGTATTTTTTTGAATGGCACAGCAGCAGCACTATAGCCTGTGTCTATTTTGGGCTCTTCCTTGTAGCACTTGCTCAGCATGAGGATGTGTGGGAGCCAGAGCGGAGCAAGTCTGATGCCAGAGAAATGGAAAGCCATTACAACAAATTGATGGCTATGGTTGATTTATGCTGGATAGGCAGAGGCCATGAAAGATGTATGTTTTTCATAAATCGATAGCCTTTCCGGTGTCAAAAGGGCCTTGAAACTGATACAGGTTTTCCATTTCTCAAATAATAGGTTAAGACATGGATAGATCAAGCAGGTTCCTAGAGCAACTGTCCAATGAATATCCTCTAGTCATTTGTCATCATCACTATAGGAATGGAAACGGTAAAGAATTTAATGATTCTGGCTTTGATCCTGATCTCTTAACATTTCCATTATTGATTCTTTTAGTGCTTTCGAAGAAGTGCACATCAATATTTGCTCCTCACTGACACTGATTTATAGGGATAGTTCACAGAAAAATGAAGATTGTCATCATTTTCTCACCCTCATGTCGTTCCAAAACTGTATCCGTTCTCTTTAATACAGTGGAAAAACCCACTCTGAAAGAAGCACAATTATCCATATGACTCACTATATTACAAATCTTACGAATTATAATAGCTTTGTGTGAGGAACAGACCAAAATTTAGGCCCAAGTTGTTATTCACTGAATATATTGGTCACCATTCTGTTTTATTTTAGACAGTCTACTTCTACCAAAGACTCTGTATAAAAGAGCCAATCGCTGATTGGTAAAGTTGGCTCTTCCAGCCTGAAAATGCAGTTCTTTTTGTCATGATTTTATCGTTTAGAAACACAATTTATGAGACAGTTGTTGTCAGATTTCACTGGTGATTTTATTCGAAAGCTTGGTGAACAGCTTTGGAGAATTTCATGTTTCCCCATTCAAAGAGATAGGAGCTGCACTTGCATGACTGAAATAGAGGCATTTCAAAGATGGCCGCCGAATAAAATGACTTGCGTGAAAGGGACTTTGCTTCCACTTCTGCGTTTTGTGGAACAACGAATGTCATATGGGTTTAGAACAACATGAGAATTAATAAATTAAGACTTTTTAGTATTTTACTATAACTTTGTTTAAAATATAAACCAATAACTTGCAAGACTGAAAGAGTGGAAGAATGCATGCAGTGAAGAACCGTTAACAAAACTTTCCTCTAGTTTTATTTATTTTTGTTTAAATTTAAACAGTTCTGAAAAAGAACCAGTTCTCAATTCCCAAATCGAATCATCACTATCGTTTTTGTCAGTGTATTTCAGTTTCTCTTATTCTGCAGCTTTTGATGGTTTTGCCCTCAGAGGAAGAATGAGACATCTGAGCTCTGCTGAATGCAGTTCTGTCAAGAAAGAGTTGTTTTCATTCAAGTCAGATATGCAAGAGTGATTGAAGGAACAATAGAGACATGCCTGCGCTCTTATTGATCTAGTTAATGTTCGTCTCAAATTGCTTCATGCTGTGCTCTAATTTCATTTTTTTTTTTTATGCAGAACTTCCTGGAAGGTGTATTAAGCAGCCGAAGCATGCATTTGTGATTGTTAGTCAACCGTGAAAACAGTTTTGTCATCATTTACTCCCCTGTTGCTTCAAACCTGTGACTTTTTTTTCTTATGTGCATCACAAAAGGAGAAATTTAGCAGAATTTGAAAATCATCTTCTCCGCTTTAGTTTTCAAATCTTTTTCATTTGTTTATATATTCAGCTATTCAAGACTCATTGTGCCAGTTTTGTTTTAAGTGATGCCAGGCACCATTAATACTCATGGATCTTGTGACCAATCACAATGCACATAATATGCTTTAATATATAGAAGTTTTGCACTATTTTTAGTGAATATTTTTAGTGACTTAAGCAGTGTTTTTTTTTTAGTATAATATTATAGAATTTATATAGTGCATGGCATTTGAGTGCACTAATCAGCAAGAAGTGAACTAAATGTAGCGAGGAATCCAGGCACTGACATATTACACTGTTTGTCAGAGAGCTGTCGCAGAAACTACTTTGTCACATATAGGCTAGCTTACTTTAAAGTGCCCTTATTATGCCTCTTTTTTTTTTTTTTTTTTAAGGTTCCTAATATTGTTTTGGGAGTCTCCTACAACAGGTTTACATGCATGCAAGGTCAAAAAACACTTTCGTTTTCTCATAATATACATTTAATTTCACCTCAGTTCTCAAGGATTCGTAAACGATTCGTTAGAAGCAGTTCAAAGAATCAGTCTCTCTAAACCCCTCCTTTCCGTGAGCCTACACTGCTCTGATTGGTCAGATGTCCCAATCCTTTGTGATTGGTCTACTGCACGCCCATTCCCATAACTGAATGACAGCTATCAATTCGTAAGACATTGTATACAATGTATGAACAGAAAAGATAGCATCGATTTTACCGTATCAATTCGAGCCCGAGTCCGACGATGAAACGTCTGAAGTAGTCGATCAACCAGAAACTGATTCGCAGTTACGACTGGAGTAGGACGTTTCTCTATGGTAAGTGTCACCTGAGTTTGCGTGATAGCAGCGTCACTGTTATACTTTATATAGGTGCACCTGTGGGAACTGTATCAGAATGCCAAGCGAAGCTGAAAACCTCTAACATAAGATAAACATTTAGGCCAGATGTGTACAGACTTTTTTTGTCATAACTATTAACAAAAAAAAATGGCTATATCATTGTTTGACATTACAATGGGTGTTTACTGTTTACAGAGAGAATACTTCAACTAGTTAGCGCGTTCTAGCATCTTAACATCCTATTACAATACAGATAGAGCTCTGCTCTACTGTAATAATAAAAACGCAGAGGAAAAAACAGTTTGTTTTGTATGTTGTAAACTCCCACGTTAGCCGAGCACAAACGTGAATAGCTGATAAACAAAAGTCGTGCTCCATCCTTGATCATTACTCCAAGTAATAAGACAGACAGGCTGCATTAATCGACACATTTTTAGACAATATTAGACCCACATCTGAATAGCAGAACTACAGAAACGTGAGTTAGCCGGTTAGCAGGAGACTGGGGTGTACGTTACACAACATAACATACAAAACTACGAATTTTGAACGATCACTAGAAAATATAAACATCAATTATTAATCATACTTACAGGTTGAGATTCAGAGGAGCAAGCTGGTCCAAATAAACTGGGCATTGATTCATATTTTAAGACCAAGCGTTTTGTGAATCCTGCGTTAAACTCCCGAGGTTTGAGAAGCAGTCATCAGTAAAATGACGGGAACACTACAAAAGATTGTACTGCTGTGGTATTGTTGAAAAAATGAATTTTCCCTGGTGTCTGCGCATGTAATAAGTGGGCGGGCAATATGCTAATGGTTCGTTGTGACGTCACAACGAAACAGCTTGGGATTCGTTTTACAAACGACTCATTTAACTGACTTAGAATCGACTCTTACTTTTGAGAGACAATAACTTTATATACGGTGCAATTTCAGATTTAAAACTTTGCAGAATGTTTTCATTCGCTTATGTGACACACTACATGAAAGGTAATTTTCAAAAATCCATAATAGGGGCACTTTAAAAATAAATAACTTTCATAGTAACATTTGTTTGTAATTATACATACCTCCGTGCCATCTTTGTAGTTTAATTTGTTATATTGATGCAATTGATATACATTTGGTTTAGCGTCATCACCCGATTATTATAAAGAGATTAATTATTTAAAGAATACCTTGGACTGGTTTCACAGACCGGCTTAGCTTAGATTAAGCCAGGATTAGGCCTTAGTTCAGTTAGGGTATTTAAGTAGCTTTTATAAACATGCCTTAGAAAAAACATGATTGATGCTCATCTTGAGACAAAACAATGGCACTGACATTTTAAGATATGTCAGTACAAGTTGCTTTCAGTTAAAACAGCTCAAACATGCATTTGAGTCAGGGACTAGATTTAAGACTTGTCTTTGAAACTGAAATTTGATCACGACTGTTTCTTGTGACACCTCTGTAAAATTAGGTATTGGCAACAGCTAGGTAACGATGTTGGTGGCTACTCATCATTTCAAGGCAATGTCATCGCTAAATTCAACTAATTTGGACAGTCATGCTAAAAGTGTGTTGTTTTAATAAGTAAAGGCTTCGGATTGGGAATTTTTTTTTAATAAAAAAATAACCAGTGTTACGTAAGTTACGTTTAAAAGTAATGCGTTTCTTAGTTACTTTTTATGGAAAGTCATGCATTGCATTACTTGTTTTGATGCTTGTTTTTAATAACAAAAAAAGTTCTATTTTTGGCAAATGTAAAGGCCCTTTCACGCCAAAAGTGAAACGAATAAGCCTCAGGCTGAAGGAAATGCAAATTCACGCCTGTACAGTATTTATTTTTTTTTTAATTAGAAAAATTAGCTCAGATATTTTGTTGTAAATTTTTAGGGATTTGACAGAATCCCCTTTACCTTTCAGTCTTGTACGTAAAAGAGCAGCGTGAACAGTCTTCAAAATGTCTCCTTTTGTGTTCCATGGAAGAAGTAATGCATGTTTGGAACAACATGACAGTGAATAAAAGATGACAGAATATGAACTATTATAAATTTCTGAACCTCAAGAAAACGACAGTCTAAATCAGCAAAGCAGGATGTAGCATCACTAGTTAACAGATGAGGAACAGTCTAGCATTTAATTGGTGGTCAAACATTGTTATTAGTTTGGTCTGAGAGTTACAGCTGTTTGATAACGGACATTAAAGGATGATGTAACATTAAGTCAGACATGTTTTTAAGATGTGTAATTTCTGTGCAACTGGTGGCACCTACAAATCAACACACTTTCAATTGTGTCCGCATATCAAGGAGAAAGTAGCAAACAAATGAAACTCTTCATCTTCAAACACCTACGCTTTTTGATCAGTCAGCATTAACTACCCTGAAATGATTGGCCGGGCCTAAATGGTTTCCTGTAGATGTATGTGAATGTCTGTGGATGATAATTACTCATCTCTGAAAATCTCACTTCCATTTGTGTGACTGACGTCTCTGATTGCACTGCCATTTGGTGCATGAAAACATCTGATAAGTCTGGTCCTCTCAGTGCAGAAGGTGCGATTTTTAAAACGTTTTGCTCACAAAGGAAGTAACAGCTGACGTCAACAGGAAATTAAACAGGGAGCTGGTCTGTTATTTCATCTTTGCTATATAATTAAGTCTGTTTGGAGAGACTGGCCACACAAAAGCAAAATAGCACAGTTAGAGATCTCACTTTAGTAGTAGCTAAATTGTTTTCCTATTTGGTTGTGTGTGTGTGATTTCCTTGAATAACAAAATGTTCACTGTTCATTATTTTGTCTTCCAGAAACAGTGTATTGTGGTTTTAATGGGTGTTTCTTCTTCCCGTTGCCTGTAGAATAAGGTGGTGACTGTGGATAACATGAAGGTCAAACTCCAGGTAAGCAAACACAAGTTCATTGTCTGTTTACATACCTCTAGTTTGTGGTCTTTGTGGAGACAAGCATCAGTATGTGTGAATACTGTATTGAACTCATTCTGTACAGTACAGTTTGAAGGTGTCTCAAATCATGTGACTTGAACAGACGTCTGCTGTTACTTTAAGCAGTCAGATTTTCACCTTGCAGATAAAAAAAAGCGGATTATAAAAATCCCATAGCTTTGGAGTGAGCCAGAATATCATAAAGACCAGGGAGTGAACTCTTGACTTGGACCAGACGAAATTGCCTCACAACCAACCATAACACCTTAGCAACCACCTGGGAATGCCCTAGCAGCCAGCCAGGCTGCTCTAGCATCGTGGTGGTGTGTGTTTTGCACCGCTGCTCACATTTATTTCAGAAAATTGAGTTTGATTGGCCTCCTTGCCTGTTCAAAGATCAGGTTTATTACATCAGGACAAAACCACATAAAATATTCTGAATGCATTTAAGGGTTTCCACTTTGCCTCATTTGTGATTCATGTTGATGTATTCCTGACGTGTAAATGAAGCCTCAGCTGTTATCGCTCCTCTCCTGCAGATTTGGGACACAGCCGGTCAGGAGCGGTTCCGCAGCGTCACTCACGCGTACTACAGAGACGCTCAGGGTAAATATGACACCTTCACTGAGAAATCTGACAAATCATCTTCTAATAGACTTCGTTACTGGTGTCGTGTCTTATTAAAGCAGTGAGTCACGAGAGGCCGTGAGTTATCATGTTTTTACCACGGTGTTCTTATGTGTGAAACAAAGTGGGGTAAACTGGTAAAATCACTGTGATGTTCAGGCTCGAGTGACATTCCTTTTTATGAATCACATAGTGGTAGCAACAATATAATAATATGTTTAATAATAATTTAATAAATATTTTAGTGTTGTTTTTTTTTCTTTGCTTTTTGTTTTGTTTTTTGCTTGGCTTTGCTTTGCTTTTTGTTTTTTGTTTGTTTTTTTGCTTTGCTTTGCTTTTTTGCTTTTGTTTATTTTTTTTTTTGCTTTAAGTGAATTGAATAAATATTGCTTAAATGTTCATTGCATTTCAGCATATTGTATTTCTTCAGTCACAGAAAAATGACTCTTCTTAGGTGTGACCGTAAACTGATCAAATCTAATATTGAGCCTCGAGTGACCTTAATGCTTATATAAAATAGTGGTAACAACAATATAATTTATAACAATATAATACATTTATATATAAATATAATAAATATTTTTTTTAAATGATTTTATTCAGTAAATATTGCCAAAAATTGCATTTCTGCAATTCTGTGTCATTAAACTACTGTATATGCGTATATACACTCACTGGCCACTTTATTAGGTACACCTTGCTAGTCCTGGGTTGGACTCCCTTTTGCCTTCAGAACTGCCTTAATTCTTCGTGGTATATATTCAACAAGGTGCTGGAAACATTCCTCAGAGAGTTTTGGTCCATATTGACATGGTAGCATCACGCACTTGCTGCAGATTTGTCGGCTGCACATCCATGATGTGAATCTCCCATTCCACCACATCACAAAAGTGCTCTATTGGATTGAGATCTAGTGACTGTGAAGGCCATTTGAGTTTAGTGAACTCATTATGTTCAAGAAACAAGAAACCAGTTTGAGATGATCTAAGCTTCGTGGCATAGTGTGTTATCCTGCTGGCGGTGTTAGGCTGTGGCGTTTAAACGATGCTCAGTTGGTACTAAAGGGCCCAAAGTGTGCCAAGTAAATATCCTCCACACCATCACACCACCAGCAGAAGCCTGAACCGTTGATACAAGGCAGGATGGATCAATGCTTTCATGCCAAATTCTGATCCTACTATCTGAATGTCGCTGCAGAAATCACTCAACAGACCAGGCAATGTTTTTCCAATCTTCTGTTATCTGATTTTGTGTGAACTGTAGCCTCAGTTTCCTGTTCTTATCTGACATGAGTGGCACCCGCTGTGGTCTTCTGCTGCTGTAGCTCATCTGCTTCAAGGTTCAACATGTTGTGCATTCAGAGATGCTCTTCTGCAGACCTCGGTTGTAGCAAGTGGTTATTTGAGTTAGAGTTGCCTTTGTATCAGCTTGAACCAGTCTGGTCATTTTCCTCTGACGTCTAGCATCAACAAGTCATTTTCACCCACAGAACTGCTGCTCACTGGATATTTTCTCTTTTTCAGACCATTCTCTGTAAACCCCAGAGATGGTTGTGCGTGAATATCCCAGTAGATCAGCAGTTTCTGAAATACTCAGACCAGCCCATCTCACAGCAACAACCATGCCATGTTCAAAGCCACTTAAATCACCTTTCTTCCCCATTCTGATGCTCAGTTTGAACTTCAGCAGATCATCTTGACCATGTCTACATGCTTTAAATGCATTGAGTTGCTTAGATATTTGCGTTTAGTTGAACAGCTGTACCTAATAAAGTGGCGGTGAGTGTATATCGGCATTAATTCAGTCATCATTAGCCATTAGGTCTGCTCTCTAGTTATTGATATTTCTTCGATCATTGAAAAACCCATATTAGTTAACCACTGGTCTGAAAAAAATCTTTACCTAACAGTCAGTTTCTCAGTAGAGCATTTCATTTTAATCTCAGTCTCTGAGTGAAGCGTTCAGCGCTGCAGTGAAATGTGTACGTACAGTTCCTGACGAACACTGCAGACTTGAGTCAGAGTTTAATTGCTAATAAAGCTCAGCTCTGAATCATACGGTATGACTTGAACATACTGTCCTTTCCATTACAGCTCTACTGCTGCTGTATGACATCACGAGAAAGTCCTCCTTCGACAACATCAGAGTAAGACAAACACTTTAAGACATTTAAAAATGTTTATTTGATGTTCTTATTTCCTTGCTGTTAGCGTGGGTTGTGAAATGACCTTCATTTCTGCTGCAGATGTGTTTCTTGAAAGTGTTTTTGTTGTTGTTGCATGTCTATTGCTACGCAGGCCTGGCTGACTGAAATCTATGAGTACGCACAGAAGGATGTGGTCATCATGTTGCTTGGCAACAAGGTAAGTGGCACTTCCTGAGTGAACTGAGATAAGCAGACCCTCTTGAAAGGTACAAATAATGTTTTAATGCATATGCAGACAGACACACACACACACACACACACACTTTTTTTTATATATATATATTATATATATAAATATATATTTTGATCTCCTTTATACTTTTCTGCCTTTAATGCATTAATGTGTCATTTTAGTAATTCATTTCAGGCACAAACATTTTTACCACATCTTTCACCTTTTGATGTGCGGTTAGGGTGTGTTCTGGTGTTACTGCACTAACTGGTTTTGCACTGGATTAGATAGCGCCCCCTAATGGACTGATTGAGCCAGAAAGCTGAGGAATCTTCCCGGGTTCAACACAAGCTGTTTCACAAAAAAAAATCAATTTGTCCCTCAAGCAAAAAATCAGAAGAGAAGGGTAAAAAAGGACTAAAAGGAAGGGTAATATATAAATGCGCACAGCCAAAATAGATCGTCCACAAGACTTAGGCATTATATGTGTCCACATGAGACTAGTTTGATAGTTTAATTAAAGATACACTATGTAACTTTTGGCCCTCTAGCGGTTATAAAATAAAACACTGTTTTGGTTGTGCTTCGGCTCTGTGTGTCTGTGTGGATGAATATGGTTCACGGCACCTGTAAACAGATGGCAATCCAAAAATGATGACATCTGAGCATATGAGTGCCATATTTTATGCTTTTTTGACTAATTGGAAACACTGATTTTTTTTTTAAAATTAATAACATTACAAAAGTTAAAATAATGATGGCTAGATTGATTAGATTAAACATTGACTTTTTATAACTTGTTAGCACTAACAAAGGTTAAAAAAATGCTGTAAAAATGTATTTCTCATTCTTTCTTCATGTTAAAGTGTTAACATGAATTAAAATTAAAATGATCCCATAATTTACTCACCCTCAAGCTAGGTGTATATGACTTTCTTCTTTCAGACAAACACAATCAGAGTTATATTAATAAATATTCTGGCTCTTCCCAGCTTTATAATGGGAGTGAATAGTAACTGAGATTTTGAAGCCCAAAAAAGTGCATCCATCCATCATAAAAGTAATTCATACGGCTCCTGGTGGGTTAATAAAGGCCTTCTGAAGTGAATCAATGTGTTTTTGTAAGAAAAATATCCATATATATGACTTTATATACCATAATAACTGGCTTCTGTTGTACGCGAGTCGATTCCGGCGGAAGAGTGACCTCTGACCTGACGTATTGACGAACGCGGAAGCGCAGAGGATAGAGAAAAACAAAACACCGGTCATGAATTAGAAGTCTAAAGCGAGAATTTTTTAAGAGAAATGTCGGAGGATTTCGATATAAGAGAAGAGGACCTTGAGATTGTTGCACAACCCTATTTGTTTGAACAGCGAGAGGTATCTACTCTCACCTGAGCTTACGCTACTCCTACATCCTACGTCATACACCGGAACTCCACTCTCTCATGAACGCACGGACGGACTTTACCGGAAGCTAGTGAGTACAGTTTATAAGTTACAATTATGGATATTTTTCTTACAAAACCCCATTGCTTCGCTTCAGAAGGCCTTTATTAACCCCCTGGAGCTGTATGGATTACTTTTATGATGGACGGATGTGCTTTTTTGGGCTTCAAAATCTCGGTTACTATTCACTCCCAGTATAAAGCTTGGAAGAGCCAGGATATTTTTTAATATAACTCTGATTGTGTTTGACTGAGAGAAGAAAGTCATTTACACCTAGGATGGCTTGAGGGTGAGTAAATCATAGGATAATTTTCATTTTTGGGTGAACTAATTTAATGCATTAACAAAAATTACTGGAGTGTGTTTGACAACAAAATACTATTTCAGACTTTTATGTTTAATTCAGTGTTTTACTTGCCCATTCATAGTCATTTTTTGTGAAAATTACTAGCAATTTCTGAGAGAAAATTGTTTCTACATATGCCAACTTTGTAAATGTTTACAGAGGAAAAACTGAGCATCATACACTAAATGACTGAGAATCACACAGACTTTCAAGTCATTCCAAACACAAACTCACACAGAAGCATACACCTCGTTTTTATGACACGCATGACAAGTGACGACAATATGTGTTCCAAAATTGGCTTAAAATTTAATATCCTCTGACTGGATGGAATCAAAGTCTGAAGCTAAAACATCAGAGATGTGCTCATTACACACTATGCCATTTTCTGTGAAATGTCAACTCCAGCTGACCAAAATCTGCAGACTGTCTCTGACTTTTTGCTACTAGCGTTGACTCATCCAGACTGCAAATTAGGGCAAAGCTTTGTGTGAAAGTTGTGTAGTGTAAGTCAGCCTTTAAGCAATATCACATGAGTATTCAGACTAATGCACATTGCTTTTATACAGCAGTTCAAAATCGTTCCAAACAAAGCCAAAAAGAATCAACTATTGAGTGACTCCGTTCCTGAATTCATCAGTGGAACTGATTAAGCGATTGATTCAGTGACTTACTTAAAGACTTGTTAATTGTCGCCATCTATTGGTGTAATGATTTAACCAGCAAAAAGAGTAACTGAAATATCCCCACCACTAAAGCACAGCCTGGCAGTCTGTCTGGGATGCAAAAACACAGACAAGCAAAGTAATACAAATAGGGAAATGTCCCAGTGTTGGACTTTTGGAACCTTGCTCAGGAATACTGGCCTAGTTTACTTTCACAGTAAATGCATTACTATAAACACTGAGGGAAGTTTTGTGGTAACTGCATGCCAAAAATACTCATAGGGCTTAACCCTATAAAGCCTACTATATTGTATTTGATATGCAAATTATCAACAAAATCAAATATTTGCTGAAAAACCTGTTCCACACAATCTACTACATGCCTCCTGTCGTCTGATTGATAGTTCATACTGTTTTAGCAAGTAAAAGGCCTTTCAGTATTTCTGCCGTGAAATCTTTATTGATTTTTATTAAGTAAACGTAAGAATAGCTTTTCTATTGTTAGTAATATTTCAAGATGAACAATTACTGGACTGAAGCAGCTTAGCTTTACTTGATTATCCACACATTTTTTTTTTTTTTTTTTTTTAGAAAAATCATGTTAATGTATCAAATGTGATCAATCAGGCTTTTGAGGAAGGTCTGTCTGTTCATCTCTCAATCATCATTGTATTGCATAATATGTTTTAAAACTACAGAGCTTTAATAAAACTAAGCTTACTAAGACATTATTGGGAGATGTAAGTAGTGTGTTATACTGTTATATCTCATTGATTTACATTACAAGCATCAGAATTTCATCTTTCTGACCATATAAATAATAGCATCTGCACCAAATATCATATTTTTGCTCCGTTTGGGCCTCTGAATAAAAATTAGCTGTTTTTTTCCCTCCTCGAGTGTGAGTTTCATATTTTCACTGTATCGTACTATGAGTCATAAAAGCCTGATGTATCAAATATTATATGCAAAGTAAACTTGTTTTTTTTTTTTATTCTTTTAGATTGTCTAAATTTTATTTAAATTGGTTCAATAAACTGTTCCATTTAAAAAATGCTATTTTTTCCCTCCCTGTTATTTCATATGTCAGACTTTATAGGATAAACTTGTATTCATTCCAGAATGTTTCTTTAATAAAATCATAACAGCTTATTAAAATCTGGACCTTTTATTCACACCCTTGTTGGTTAATTTGGATTTGTAGGATAACAAGGTCATGTATTTGGGGGTAGTTTCACTTCGGTAAGTCTTTCAGAAGCTCAAATATAAATGTATTAATGTTTTTCATGTGTGTTTGTGTTCCTCCAGTCAGACATGACTGCTGAGAGGGTCATCACACATGAAGAAGGGGAGAAGCTGGCTAAGGTATGAGTGGACATGTATTTAACACACATGCTTCCATTTACCTGCTCTTACAAATGACCAGTGAACGGTTATTTAACTTCAGTACTTTTCTTTTTCTTTACTAAAGCAATATGGAGTCCCTTTCATGGAGACAAGTGCCAAGACTGGTGTCAATGTGGAACTCGCTTTCCATGCCATAGCAAGGTCTGAGACTTTATTTTTATATATTATATACATTAATGTGAGTTTGAACTTTTAAACAAGTGTCACCATTACTATTGATCAAATATTCTGTTAGGGATTGAAACAAATATTAAAGTCGGCATGAAACTAAATTTGATTTTGTCGTCTGTACATGAAAAACGCCAAGGAAAAACTTTTCAGTTTTTAGTACATCGTTGTCATGTAAACATACCCTAAGACACAATTCATGTGGGAAAGAAAAAAAAAAAAAAAAAAGAAATGTAGGGCGGGGCTTGATTTTGTTCATGGGGATTGATTGGATAGTTGTGGTTTGCTATTGGTGGATCTCATGTGAGTGACAGGTTGCCCCACCCTCGCGCCATTAAACACATCAGAGAAGAGATGTTGTTGCAAGAGGGAGGGGAAGTCCTTCACAGTTTGGACATGAATGATACCTCGGATAATGTGTTTGAGACTCTTCTGGAGTAACTGCCTAGAAATGCCCTGGCAACCACCTAAACAAACTGGCAACCACATAGTAATAGGCTAAGTACTACCCTAGTTTGCCATAGAAACCACTTTAAACCCCTTAGCAACAGCTTTGTAATGCTAATGCAGATGACTTGTATAAGTGTAAAATTGTAAATCTCTCCTCTTGTGAAAAAGAACATATTACCATACTTTAAAAAAAGAACAGATTTTGGGAATAATATACTTTAAAATATATACTTAAAGGGTTAGTTCACCCAAAAATGAAAATTCTGTCATTAATTACTCACCCTCATGTCGTTCCAAACCCGTAAGACCTTCACAACACAAATTAAGTTATTTTTGATGAAATCTGATGGCTCAGTGAGGCCTCCATTGACAGCAAGATAATTAACACTATCAAACTGCCAAAGTCACGTGAACCATTGAAATTTCGAAACGTTTCGAAACACTTATGACGTAATGAAGCCTCGTTTACTGAAATCACGTGACTTTGGCAGTTTGATACACGCTCTGAACCACTGATTTGAAACAAAAGATTCGTAAAGCTTCGAAGCTTCATGAAACAGTGTTTTGAAATCGCCCATCACTAGATATTGTTGAATAAAGTCGTTATTTTGGGGTTTTTTTGGCGCACAAAAAGTATTCTCGTCGCTTCATAACATTAAGGTTGAACCACTGTAGTCACATGAACTGTTTTAAATATGTCTTTAGTAGCTTTCTGGGCATCTGAAAGTGTTAATTATCTTACTGGTAATGCAGGCCTCACTGAGCCATCGGATTTTATCAAAAATATCTTAATTTGTGTTCCGAAGATGAACGAAGGTCTTACGGGTGTGGAACGAGTAATAAATGACAGAATTTTCATTTTTGGGTGAACTAACCCTTTAAGTGTGAACTGAATGTAATTTAAACTGCATGTTAAATGCAATTAAATAACAATTTAAATGGATATAGAAGCCAATAAGCTGAACTTTAGAGTGTTTTGACTGACTTAAGTAGGATCTTAAGTACATCTTCATATGTAATTTAATTATTACTTCTGTTGTCTTTAAAATATGGTTAAAGTTACTGCTGAATGAAATGACAAGCATTTATGTCAACTAAAATATACTTAAATGTAATTTCTACTGAAACTTGTATGTGATGTATTTAAATATATTTTTAACTACACGTTTGTGAAGTTTCACTTTAATTTAAAATATATTAACTGTAATATCAAATAACACTACACATCAAAATAAGTGTATTCTCATATTAATTATAACTTGATTTATTATTATAAAATGATTTGAAATTTACTTTAAAATAAAACTTTTTTTAATTTGACATTACTAAGTGTACTTTTTAAAAGTCTACTTAAGTGTGTTACTTAAGTGAAGTCATGAAAGTGTCTCTCTCTGCTGTAAAAGCACTTAAGTGGCCTTTTATTTCAGTAATATTTTAATTTTTGCAAGTAGAATGTTATAAAAAAATATGTATATACTTTTAAGATTTGAAGTACACTACAAGTGCACATTCAATACAATTAAGTGCACTTCTTTCACAAGGGCCTTCAAACTGCATAAGAACTTCAAGGTGTTTTTAGTGCTTTGTCAAACGAACATTCAAAGTTTGCCTTGATGATCTACTTATATTACACTGAAATCGCTGGATATTTTGTTCTTTTAAAACGTCACTCTTTAATCCCCACACAGAGAACTAAAGCACAGAAATCTCCAGCAGCCCCACGAGCCCAAGTTCAAGATCCACGATTACATTGAGTCACAGAAGCAGAAGTCCAGCTGTTGCGGCAGCCTCGTGTGATGGACCTCCTCCACGTCTTCATCTGGTCAACACCCGAGATATTTCTACACAAAGACGTGTGTGTGTGTGTGTGTGTGTGTGTGTGTGTGTGTGTGTGTGTGTCTGAGAATGAAACATGCGTTGTTTTGATGTGTCCAATGATCCCCCAGACCCCTGTTCGCTTTCTAGTCAGGAATATACAGCCAAATACTGCTGAGGTACATCAGAGTAATAAGCTTCTGGAGGTCTGCTTTATAAACTGCATTAATCCAGGTCTGTACAGTTTCCAGGTACGTTTGTCTGTGTAACATGGTTTTTCCGGGTTTCTCTGATGGTTATAGCCTCTGTCTACACACAGTATAAAATATATTGGTATTAAATTACATTATACTCCACGCAAATGTGCTCTAATTGGGCAGTGAGCTTGTGTCTGTAGTGTTTTAGTCAAAATATCAGCTTCTGTTAAGTATTATGTTTACAGTCAGTGTATATATGGACTTGAAAACAATCATAGCACAGCTTGACAGAGTCAGGCCTGATCATGACATATGGGTTTCATTTCGCATGTCACACTCACTAGTATGATTGTCAGACATACCCTACATGGAGATTGATGTGAAATGTGAATATGGGCTGTATTGTAAAATATTTTACTATTATTTTATTTTCACAGTGATCACAAAGTGCCATGAGAATGTCCATTGTAACCACGTACACGTGTTTTGTAAGAGAGGACTTTGTTTTCAGTGCTTTGTTTGGGTGTTTTCCATCGTTTCATTCATTAATATTTAAAGCCACAGGGTGGCGGTGTTACACACCGAGAATTACGAATAAATAATGAGCTTATCGATTTAATTGTTGCCTTACCTTTCAAGTTTATATGTGTCCTGTACTTTTAAATAAAGTGAATCACGTGAACGTCAGGTTGACCTATGGGTCTCGGTTTGGGACAAGAGAAGATGAACAAGTCTTATTTAAATGAGTAAATGCTTGTGTTGTACTATGTAAGTTGTTTTGCATAAAACCATCTGCCAAATTAATAAATGTAAATGTTATTTGGTCTTGGCGAGGCATTGGTCTGTGGACTGCTGTTGGTTATTTTGTGACATCATGAGTCATGTGACCTCACACAGCAACACTGCACCAGTTTGGTAAATATTTGGCTCATGGCAAGGAGTAATGAGCAAGAATATCTGTTGATTTCCTCTGCGACTCCATTTTTTGTTTTAAGCTTAATGCACCTTCTCGATAAGCCACAAAAACATTGTGTTAATATTATTATATTAATATTAGTGCAGTGTGGTATTAAGATTATCGTTTAATCTGAAGTTAAACCAGCCTTTAACAGGATACCCTTACAAGCAAATCTCATGAAATGCCCAGGTAAACTTTCACCCAAAAATAAAAAGAGAAATTGTATTTAAAGTCTGAAATGTAAAAATTAGATATTTAAGTATTTTAAAAATACTGTATCTTTTATTTTATTTTTTTAAAATATAAGTCAGCAAAAACTTGAAGGCAGTGCAACCAATGCTATAATGTGAATTTAATATTTATAGTTGTGCATTACAGTAAAGAGATTGAAGTTGTATTGTGCATTATGGTAATAAGAAATGGGGAGGAAGTATCATGAAAATAATGTCACAATGCAAATGATCTTAAAGGCTTCAGTATATATATGACAGGTTTTGTGAAATTACAGTTTATAATCAAACCTGATTTTTTAATTGATTTTTAGATTTTTTTTTTCTTTTTCTTTTTACATGATTACAACACCCTATGGTTGTCTTTTTATTCATATTTTATGATTGTAGATTAAGGAGACTGAGTGTCACACTTTTCACTCCAGTAATATTTCTCAGGGTAGGTTTAGATTTGTAAGTCTGTTATTGCCCTGGGGAAAGTTACTGAACAGTGCGTGCATTGTATGGGGTAAATTGTCACAATGGGAACTTGCAGTTTATTGATAATAAATTGAGATTAAATCCTTTGGTTACAAATGACAATGTAGCTAATCTATGGTGTATTATATATTAAATGGCTTTTCAGCAAAATGGAACACATTTTAGTTTGGAGAACAGAATTATTAAAATCATATTTTAATAAACCATTGCTAGAGAAAACAACTGTAGGAACCCTAGTTGCTGAGATCACTGGGAAATGTGGGATGTGTAGCATACATTTGCAAGTCTGTGTGCACATTACCATACTCTAGCTGGGGTGCCATGTGATTGAAATCCTCTGATTTAGTGCCTGCAAAAGAAAAGACTGGAAAAATAAAACTTTTATCTTATGTTTTTATGCAACAAAATATGGATTAAAATCATGAAACTACACTTTTTCAATTTAACTGGAAAAAAATTTGATAGGAAAACATTCTGCTTAAGGTGTTCGTTACCTTGATTTTTCTTTGTTCCCTTCCTATATGTCTCACTTACACGATCTCTTTTGAAGTGCACTAACTTTTGACAAAATTTTGGGATTTGGGAAATTAAGCCATAAATGTGGGTTGTCATTTATTTATACCATTTAACATGACAAATAATTTTCTTATAGCTAATATAATTACATTTTAATTTTATTTAAATTGGTTTACACTCTAAAAAATGCTGGCTTAAAAATAACCCAAGTTGGGTTAAATATGGACAAACCCAGCAATTGGGTTGTTTTGACCCAGCAGTTGGGTTAAATGTTTTACCCAACCTGCTGGGTAGTTTTAACTCAAATATTGTTTAAAAATTACTATTTTGCATGCTTAAAATGTACCCAAAATAGGCTGGAAATAAACATGTATTAATGTGTTTAATAAATTAACATTTATCACTAAGTTTAATAAATAATAATTAAATAATAAACATTAATGAAATTGCTTATTAATAAATGTTCACCTTTTGATTGTTATTGTTGCCTCTATAAGTATGTGTCTGATATTTTTTTTTTTTTTTTTTTTTCCGAAACTGTTTCGGGTTCATCTTAAGCCAGCCATATAGTAATTTTTAAACAATATTTGAGTTAAAGCTGCAGTCTGTAAGTTTTGCCTCTTTGTCGCCATCTCTGTTTGAAACCTGCAATTGACCCTCCGCAAAGACCCACCCCCCTTAGTTACTGTTGCTTTGTCCGACAAGCCATGGCACTGTCACGCCACAGAGTGAAAAATACATTGCGGCGCAAAGAGGACACTGACAACATGTCGACAGACAAGACTGAGCAGGTTTCTTATGATATTAAACAAAGTCTCAGCTTTCAAATTCTGTAATTTTTTCAGAAATTCGAACAATAAAAACCGTTTTGTGGCTCTTTAATGTGTCATGACAGATTGCTGTAGCGCCTCAAGCGGTTCGTGAACCGATCATCTCTTCCTACTAGTTAATTTATAGCATCAAATAAACATGAATGAACATCAGAAGGAATGTTGTTTCAAACACGGAAAGACGTCAGTACACACCATTTTTAAGTCCAAGTCCACCGAGGTTAATCTTCTAACTCCTGACTGCCTTGTCGGACAAAATGGCGGATTCAGCATTATGATTGGTTAGATCGATTGTCAATCAAACTCCCGGCGAAGAGTCAATTGCAGTAATTTGCGGAATTATCATCTTTATGTGGGCTGTGCATCGGCACGGCTCCTCAGCACGGATGAATCTAATGTTTGCTATCAGTCACCACATCGGTGTGGTACTTCGGAATCACAGATTATAGTCTTGGAAGTATGACCAAAATAAGAATTTTCACCAGAAAATGTCATCTGAACAAGTAAGTAACAACTCTGCCACTTTCTGACCAACTGAGAAAAAAAGCATTACAATAAATCGCGTTGCCAATGATTAAATTTAACTATCGCTTAGCTCGGATCACGTCAAACTGTGCAATTTATTATTATTGTTATACTTTGTTCTCGAATTGTTAATGTTAACAACATCAGCATTGCGTGACTATGTATTAACTGTGTATTAACGTTACCTGTAGATTTCAATTTCTGTATCCACTCCGCAGTCCAAAGTCTTTTGCTTTTGACTACGGGTGAATCTCCAGTTGTCACTGATGATTGTCATTTGGACCTTTCTGGATTACAATCCGCCATCAAAATGATAAGTTTAATTATTGCAGCTGCTGTGAGAAACGCAATAAATGATCTGCCATCCTCACATGATTTGGCCTACTAGCTGGGACTCGTTCTTTATGTAAACAGACATGATGTAATGACGGAAAGACGAACGGCTGCATGCTTTTTTCCTGCAGAAACTCACCAGTATTACTCAAATTATAGAACATTATTACAAGCTTACTGTTGTGAATCGGGCTAAGGTAAGGAGATAGTTTTGAACACTGGCTGGTTATGTACTTGCTTAAAAATTGTTTTGGATATTTTTTAACCAAGTTAGATAAAACTACCTAGCATGTTGGGATAAACATTTAATCCAGTCGTTGGGTTTTTCCATATTTAACCCAACTTGGGTTGTTTTTAACCCAGTATAATTTTAATCAAAATTTTAAATCATATTTTTATTTATGTTAATTATACATTATGTAGGCTATATGTTAATTGCAGGCCTACATCTATTTCTTTTTTTTTTCTTTTTTTTTTAAGCAAAATCGGTCATTCCAGAGAGATTTGTGTCATTTGTGAAGTGTGCGGATGACATCACAGTAAATAGCAGAAGTTGAAAGTGCGAAAAAAAAGAAAAAGTCCCAGAGAATGAGATGACCCCAGTTCACCCTTCTTTCAGCTGAAGTGTGCAGGGGAGGAGGAGGTTCTAGAGGAGTCACTCCTCCATGGGCTGGATTTGGATGTTGATGTGCTGCCGATCAAACACTCGAACACTAGAACTTTCTCTTCATACTTTATCAACAACAAATCCCTGCATTTCCTAAGACCGAGCGGGTTAACATGCTTCATCCGTGAGCACCTGAGCGCAGGACTCTCAGTTATTCTTCATTTCTATTTATTTATCAGATTAAGTCAACAGGTGACTCGCGTGATGCCCAGCCAGACTCTGCGCCCGCGACTGTGCGTCCTGGAGAAGGGCGAGAACGGATACGGTTTCCATCTGCACGGAGAGAAGGGCAAAACCGGCCAGTTTATCCGCCTGGTGGAGCCCGACTCCCCCGCCGAGCTGTCCGGTCTGCGCGCGGGCGACAGGCTAGTGTTCGTGAACGGAGAGCGCGTGGAGAGCGACAGCCATCAGCAGGTAGTGGCGAGGATACGCGCGAGCGCCGGGAGCCTGGAGCTCATAGTGGTGGACGTGGACACCGACCAGCTGCTGAAGAAACACGAGCTGAAGTGTGTGAGGGAGTTTGTCACGGAGGGCATTCCTGTGCCCGAATGTGATGATGAGCCCGAGATCAGCGACGAGATGATGCGGGACGACACACCGCCGCCGCCCCCGGTGCCGGAGAGGAACGGAGAGATAATCCCCGTTTACATTCCCGCGGTGGAGAAACTCAGAACATCTGTGAGCTCAGAGACGGTGAGATTCCACACAGAGTATCGATTCACGCGCTTTGATTAAAAACTCTTAGAAGTAAATAGGCTATAGTAATCATTACAGGCTACTCTTAAAGTACAATGATATTACCATACTTGCCATAAGACTTTTTGCAGGGCTGCCAACTTTTGAGTTCAGCTTGGAGTGAGAATTATGGATTTTTTTTAAAAAAATAAAAAAATAAATTACATCACATGAAAATAGTCTACTGTGATTGTCAAAACATTTGGTAGCCTAACTGAACAGAATTTCATCAAGTTTACTGACAACATGTTACAATGTTTAGGTATAATGACTGGTGTTTTTTTTTAGGGCTGGGGATTGACACAAATTTCACGATTCGATTCATAAACGTGCGATTCGATTCCGATCTCGATTCAATTCGATTCAGTATCGATTCATTTGGATACAAAAAAATCTCTCTCAACTAATGCTGTAAACTATACAGGGAACCATGTCAGCTGGTACATTACTATAATATTAAAGGTTAAAATGAACCACGATTTATATACAATTATATAGGCTACAGTTAATAAGGTGGGTTTTTTTTATAATAATGTTATAATATTTTTAATGATATAAGAGTAAAGCCTAATGAATATGTAATATGCTTATAGTGCATATATTCATCAAAATGCTCCTCTTTATAGTTAATTTTTCTAGCTGATTATCGAGTTTGGTCATTGAATGGCCTGAGGTAAATAATGTTATGGTGTTTACAAGCTATTTTATTGACTTTTCCGCAGTTGAAACACTGATTGAGTGATTACATGAGACATTTCAATAAGTTGTACTGTATCTTATATACACTCTTAGATTTTCATTCATGTATATTTGGTGCTATAACTAGTAGTAAAGAGGAAGAGATGATCGGTTCAGCTGCCGCTTGAACTGAGGCGCTACATCAATCTGTCACGCCACATTAAAGAGCGCCAAACGGTATTTGTTGTTTGAATGTCGAAATAAAATTGAAAGAATTTGAAAGCTGACATTTTGTTTCATATTAGAAATAACCTGCTCTTGTCCGTCGGTGCTTTGTCAGTGTGCTCTCTGCTCAGCGATGTTTTTCACAATGAAGGTGTGGCGGGAGCGTGTAAGAACGGTTGCGTGAGTCTCATGCTGAATGCGCGTGAGAGTTGGCAGCCCTGCTTTTTGTGAGGATAAAGTGCACACTTATACGTTTTAATGAAATAACTAGTTGTCTTACCTACTAACAGAAAGGCACCAGAAAGTACTGTGGCTAGTATGTTTTTTGTTTGTTTGTTTGTTTGTTTTGTACTTGATAGTTCCATGGTACTTTAATGCATCATGCAAATACATGGTGTATGATTATTATGGTAATCATTTACCATAGTAAACAATGGACATAAAGGATCTAAACGCTCATGAAAAAGAAGTGTGCTTAATGCTTGTATTGGGCTTAATTGTTTAATTTGAAGATTTGAAGCTCACTTGTAGTGTTTTTAAAATCATAAAAGTAGGCCTATATTTTTCAAAAAACTACTTTATTACTGAAATAAAAGACCACTTAAGTGAACTTAAAGAGAGACACTTTCACAACTATTTTTAACACTTTTAATGCCAAATGAAAAGCTTTAAATCATTTTTTTTAATAATCTTTGGTCCTGCTTTAAAGAAGTACACATATTTTGATGTGTTGACTAACATACTAAAGCACATGTAAAGTACTTGATTATAGTTTTTTTTTTTTTTATAACTGTAGTGTTATTCGATATTACATTTAAAGTTAATATATTTTAAATGTATAATACATTTTCATTTAATTGCAGTTAACATGCAATTAAGTGTCTGAAAACATTACATTCAGTTCCCAGTTC
Source organism: Mylopharyngodon piceus (assembly GCA_039654765.1). Lineage (NCBI taxonomy): Eukaryota > Metazoa > Chordata > Actinopteri > Cypriniformes > Xenocyprididae > Mylopharyngodon > Mylopharyngodon piceus. The sequence continues at coordinate 11,003,280 of CM077457.1, read as the reverse complement.
ACACTTAAGTATATTCTTATTATATTCATAATAAGGACTCTTTTTTAAAAGTATGCTAAAGTGTACTTCTTTTTCACAAGGGAAGTTATGTAATAATTAGAATCAACCATGGAAAAAATGTATTTGTTGAACACTAATCTGAACATTTGGTCACATCTGTGGCATTGTAAAAGTACAATGATATTATGGTATTACCACAGTACTTTTGTAAGTGTACTGGTATTCATGCAATATTTTGTATAATACACTAACAAAGTACTATATTATGGTCTTTTGATCTTGATCCATGGTAGTTCAATGAAAGTCTTTGAAGTACCTTGCACCATGCAAATACATGGAATATGGTAATTGTTAGTGGTTCGACGGATCACAAAACTCACGGTTCGGATCATATCACGGTTATTAAGTCACGGATTTTTCGGATCAGCACAAAAAAAAAAAAAAAGGGGGGGTGGGGGGTAACTTTGCATTTATTACTTAGCCCACTTTAAATACTCCGATACCACAGCAGAAACTACTAGCTTAAATAATACATTATTAAAGGCAAGTGAACAGACTGTAAAAAGAACAAATACCGTACACCAATTACAAGCATAGATAAATACAACATAAAGTTACAAATAAAGTATAAGGTCTAACTGTAGTATTAATTTTCATGTACAGAAATGTAATAATTAAATGTAAAATGACACTGTTCACTGTATAAATTTAATATAGATTAATCTTTGTTAAAGCTGTGTTTTGTTGTTTGATTTACATGACAAACAGCAGGTATTTATAGGTTGCTGTCACTTTAAGAGTAAGACTCCATGCACGTACACATCCGAATTCTCATCTCGTTCAATTAAGACATAACCGAATTTGTTTACGAGAATACTTGCCGAGAGGGGTATTTTGACTGACATAATGCGTGTATGTGTCCATCCAAGTGCATTGAGGATGCGAAAGAGAAATCAATTTGGAGTTTGCGAGCGATCTGAAACGCGCCTCTCTCTCTGTGTGTGCGCGCGAGCCTTGTATGTATCGATAACAGCGTGGCGTGCGATACCGAATTAAATCCTCTTTTGCCTCTTCTAGCACTGGAATGGTTTTATATCTATTTAATGTGTGAACTAGCAAGACAAAACACGTGCAAATGATAACCTTTCACTCTATTGCGGTTAAACTTGCAATTGATCCGCGAATCACATGCGTCCCGAACCGTGGGGCTTGGTCCGTACGGATCACGGTAACCACTAGTAATTGTATATTAAAGTAATCACTTTACCATGGTACTGCCACAGTTGAACCCTAAACCTAACCCTTAAATCTAAATTTGTCATACTTCATTTTCTGTAAAGTCTAATTACATACACCGTACAATTCAGTTTCATTGCTTTGATGTTTTTGTCCATATGTGCGATTGAAAGTGGCTTTGTATTCCTCAAGAAATTATAACATAGTGCTATGACAACTGTGAAACACACACCTACACAGTGTAGTGCACTTGGCAGATCACATACCTAGTGCTTCAGTCATTGACCGTGGGTGGCTAGCATGTTAAGGACGACGTCCACCACAGGAAGAGTTAGTTCTCACAGAAGACAAACAACTCCATTCAGCCTTGATGCTGAGTAAACAGCTTTAACACACAGTTTCACACCACAACCAATTACTCAGTTCCAGGAACATTATTACCATCATTTAAAGCTGTTCACCTGATGAACAGATCATCTGTGTGTTCACAAGCTTGTTCAGATGAAGTCCAGCTGTCTGAGAAAGATCTTGCTGTGTTTTTCTCACGCATCGCTCTATTTTCTGTTCAGACGGTTGTAACCGCGGTGTCTTTTGTGTGTGTGTACTGCTGCCATGATAATGATTTGCACATTACTCAAGGAGGAAAAAGGCCAGACTCCAGAACAGCTGGGCTCCCCATGGTGACTGTCCTGTTTACCGCTTAGACCCCCTATTCATTCTCATGTCATCTGCATAACCAAATCACCCAGAATGCCCTTTTGGAGTGTGCGGATGTGTTCTGCTCCCCACCTGTAAGCAAAATGCCCTCGGTGATCTACTGTGTGGTACATATACTAGTCTAAACAGTCTGCTCGGATGAGGGCAGGTTTTTTATGAGGGCAGCACGAGGGCTGAGGGACACATTCTCACAATGACAATTTTGGGGTCAGCCTGAAAGGAAAGTAGGTTTGTGATATATCAGAGAGGCTACAGAGTGATCATGTTGTTCATACTGCTGCTTTAAACAGTACAAACCTCTAACCTAGTTATGTTGGCAAACTTGGCTTACATCAAACTTCGTACTTTGTAGCTGATAACCAAAATATTCCGTAGATTTCCATTGAAATCTTGGGACTGTTACTCCTCCCCCCACAGCAATTGTCCATCAAATCCAATCTGTCTGTCTCTCAACCTTTCACAAGACATTTGCAACCGTTTATCAATGCCCTAACAACTAGGAATCAACCAGTTTAAAAAACAATAGTAACTAACCTCCCAGAAACGGCAAAGCATCAATACTTTAGCAACATATAGCATTTTAAAGGGGACCTATTATGCCCCTTTTCACAAGATGTTATTTAAGTCTCTGGTGTCCCCAGAATGTGTCTGTGAAGTTTCAGCTCAAAATACCCCACAGATCATTTATTATAGCTTGTCAAATTTGCCCCTATTTGGGTGTGAGCAAAAACATGCCGCTTTTGTGTGTGTCCCTTTAAATGCAAATAAGCTGCTGTTTCCGGCCCCATTTCCAGAAGAGGGTGGAGCTTTAACAGCTCGTGCTTCGGTTACTCAACAACAACAAAGCTGGAGAATCTCACGCAGCCAAAACGACGATTGTCAGTAACGGTGTTCAGCCTTACATTGTTCAAACCGGAGTCGGACACTGATGGAGAGACTCAGGAAGAAGTTCGCATCTGGACGTTTCTGAATGGTTAGTGGATAAATTTATGTAGTTGCTGTGGAGTTGATTCTTCGACTAGCATGTGCCGTCATGTTAATCTTTTGTGCAAATCCAGCGTTAAATTGACCCTTGTTTGTGAAGCAGTCCGGCAAATTAGAAATCAGGAATGGTGAGAGAACATTGTGCTTGGTATGTTTTTCCTCTTAAAAACAAACTTGGGTCTTCAGCCGACAAAGTCTTTTGCACTGTTTGAACACATTCGACCACATGAGCATCGACACTATGAAAGCAATCCACTCTAATGTGTTTTCGACTACCTCTGGAGCTCAAAACGTTTTACACCCCATTTACACCTGTATTTAGTGTCATCCACTTGTGATCCGATCGACCAAAACGCATCTTAATACCAGGTGTAAACAGGGCCTAGATAATACTCTAACAATACACATTGTCTCTGTAGATAAAACGATACAGTCACATTGTCCGACACATTGAGTCACAATACTGTTCCTTCCTATTCTCCAAATCATTTCTCTCTTTACAACTATAAAGTGGCGAAAGGCCAAATACACATCATATAATGTACACTGGACTCCCCAGGAGTTTATCCTCAGTTAAAGAACAACCCTTTAAAACCTGCTGATGTTGCAAGTTCCATCTTTTGGCTTTTGTTATTATACGAGAGTTGTAAATCTGTATTGTGCTACAACAGAAGTGTTTGAATGAAAATAATTGAGAAAACCTGGTCTGTGTTCTGATGTTTTCATGACCACCACATGACTCTTCCCACGGTTTTCCTTTTAAAAGCCTGTTGCTTTCCTGTACTGCTCCGAGAGGATGTCAGAATGAAATCTGCGAAGATAGCAGGGCTGTTTTTCAATCGTGCACAGATGACTGGTCTTACATAAGCCTTTTCTCTCAGGCAATTACTTGCGTGGAAGTGCTTTTGTGTTGGGTGAAATCGACCATGACTCTCCGGGTCAGCTGCTGTTTCTTGCGTAACTCCTCTGTCAGGAAGAAACACGGGTACGTCACCCTGTGGCTGGCACATTTACTCTGGAATCTCAGTGAAGCTCCATGATTCACCTTATATTAACTTTCTGTAAGAGCAGGTTGACACAAAAAGGACTTGGAGTCTTTGAGCTTTAAAATGATCTTGGCTGTTTCCTGTCAAAAACCATGCTGGAGGCTGGGCTGAACTACATGTTGTGTTTGTTCAGAGGACCCATCAACAGATATTGATTCAAAATGAATCAATAAGAACTAAAACTAAGATTAGATTAAAGTCGAAATATAGTTTTCCACATTTTTTTTTTTTTTTTTTTTACAAAAGGAAAATGTAATCACGTTCATTTTCCAATGTAAGAATACAGGACATGGCAATTAACTACTAAACATTTTAATACATGAAAAATGCCACACAGAGACTATGAACATTTTCTGTTCATTTTTATCTCAAGTAAAACTTATTTAATTTAATGTAATAAGTTCAAAAGGTGTGGGAACCCTGTGGGATTTAAAGGTTTCATTCTGTTTAAAATGTAATATTTTATTACATGAAATTCAGTACATTTTGAGCTTTTAAATAAAATCACATGTATAGCATAAGCACAATCATGTGATCGTGGGTGTGTTTTGAAAGCAGATCTTCAAAGAGGCTGTAGTCAGTCTGTGGGAATCTGTTCTTGGAGCCTCTGGCAGAACAGGCACTCCAGAAAGCTGAGAGTGGTTTCCTCTGATTGTTTTTCATGGATGTGCAGATATCACACTTCCCCTGTCTGTAAGCACTGATCTAGGAGCAGTGCTCCCACCCTTGGGCCATCAACAACGACAAGAACATCTGACCCTGAAGCTGTCCTTATTAATTAAAAACAAGCTCAGGATCCAGACAAAGGAAATACTTTTGGTCTTGTGGCAGCATCCGTGTCTCAGTAATTCTGCAGAAGTATTTGTTAGCTATAGTGTGGTCAGCAAAGCTTGAAAGTTTTTGAGAACTTCATGCAACAAACTCTTCCATCTCATGATATTTGGTTTAGTTGGGCACTTTCACAAAAGATCTTTTGATCTGTTTGACATCAGAGATTGTTTTGTTTGGTTGAATATGGTTGAATGTCATTGTATGTCATGTTCTTTAATATATATGTAATTACACATTTATAATCATGAAGTTGCAATTTAGTACATTTAAACTATATTAACATGTAAATAAATGTAATATTGAATAACACTACATTTAAAAATTAAAATCAAGTACTTTACATGTGCTTCATTGTGTTATTCAACACATCAAAATAAGTGCACTTCTTTAAAACATGACAAAAGATTATTAAAGTGAAGTCAAAGTGAAGGCCAAGTATGGTAACCCATAGAAGAATACCACTGAGTTGCCAAGTACAAAAAAAACATACTAGTACCATAGTACTTTTTGGTACATTTATTAGTGCACTACAAGTGCACATTGACTACAATTAAAGGGTTAGTTCACCCCAAAATGAAAATTATGTCATTAATTACTCACCCTCATGTCGTTTTACACCCGTAAGACCTTCGTTCATCTTCGGAGCACAAATTAAGATATTTTTCATAAAATCTGATGGCTCAGTGAGGCCTCCATTGACAGCAAGATAAATAACACTTTCAGATGCCCAGAAAGCTACTAAAGACATATTTAAAACAGTTCATGTGACTACACTGGTTCAACCTTAATGTTATGAAGCGACGAGAATACTTTTTGTGCGGCAAAAAAAAAAAGAAAAAAAAGAATGACTTTTCAACAATATCAAAACGATTTTAAAACACTGCTTCGAAGCTTTACGAATCTTTTGTTTTGAATCAGAGGTTCGGAGCGCCAAAATCACGTGATTTCAGTAAACAAGGCTTCGTTAAGTCATAAGTGTTTCGAAATTTCAATAGTTCACGTGACTTTGGCAGTTTGCGATCCGAATCACTGATTCAAAACAAAAGATTCATGAAGGATTCAAAACAAAAGATTCATGAAGCAGTGTTTTGAAATCGGCCATCACTAGATATTGTTGAAAATTTATTTTGTTTTTTTGGCGCACAAAAAGTATTATCGTCGCTTTATAATATTAAGGTTGAACCACTGTAGTAACATGAACTGTTTTAAATATGTTTTTAGTACCTTTCTGGGCATCTGAAAGTGTTCTTCCTGGCAATAGAGCACTCACTGAGCCATTGGATTTTATCAAAAATATCTTAATTTGTGTTCCGAAGATGAACGAACGACATGAGGGTGAGTAATAACTGACATAATTTTCATTTTTGGGTGAACTAACCCTTTAAGCACACTTCTTTTTCACAAGGGGAGGCAGCAACATAAGAAGCACTGCAATACAAAGTGTTATGATAGAAGAAATAATTAATTAAATAATCAGTCCCCAAAGAGTGTATATAAAGAACAGGAGGGGGCCATGTATCGAACCCTGAGGTACTGAACTCTGACTGTTTTCCATCTTCTGATGGTTGGTTTAGTTGGGCACTTAGTTAAGCTTTTGATCTGTTTGACATCAGAGATTGTTTTGTTTGGTTGGTATGAAACCAGTTTTCCAAACTCTGGTGTGCACCAGCAAACCACACTAACTCTCACGCTGGTACTCACATCGATTGACGCTGTTCGGACCTAAAAGTATAATGTGAAATCAAACTCAGACTTATTTATTTGTCTGTACACAGAATGTTCAAACAAAATTAATTTTATTCTCAGTGGTACATCTTGGTTTTATTTAGCATCTAGTAACATTCTGTCCGAGATTTGAAGATTTATTTTTTGACCGGCTACATTGTTGTCATTGTGAAAGCCAAGGATTCATGTTACACTGTACCTTTAATAAACAAACACCAGTCTCTGTGTGGTATGGCCTGAAACGGATTATTGTTAGCATGTAAACACAAAGTGTATAGATAGAGGTGGGTGGGTGCAGGTTCCTCTGAAGGTAGTCAGGATTGCTTGCGTGTGTGTGTGTTCTCTGTTTAGTGCTTGGGGTGGAGCTCTGGCCTTTCTATTGTGCCACTGGGCCAAACCCACCTCACACTCACAGGCAGGTCAGTGGTTTTGGGTGGCTGGTCAGAGGAAGGGCAGATGAACGGGTGTTTTGCCTCTTGGGGTTTGTGGATAGCAGCTACTACACTGTTACGTTCCATTTCCTCTTCTGTGCAGGGTTCACAAACTTCTTCTGACAATAAGCACTACCTTTTCCTTTAGAAAAGCCTGACTGGAAAGTGGAAGTCTATCAACCTAAAATAGATTAGCATCTCCACCCTGGCCAGTGACACTGCTACAAGCACAGCAGCATGAAAAGAGCTTGTATAGATCAGCTCAGATCAGGATTATTAACACATTTATGTAAATGCAAATTACCATATTTTGCAACACCTGTAATGACATACTGTACAACATACTGTCCCATCTTAGTAGATTGATTAACCCGAGCAATTGACTTTTGGCAAAACTGACACATTTCCTATTGACATCGCCCTTTATTACATTTACATGTAATATCATTACGTCATTGCAATTAGTTGAACTTGAGTGCTTTTTTGACCCACTTTAGTAGGACTTAAGTACATCTTTATATGTAATTTTATAATTACTTCTATTGTCTATTGGTTATGTAAAATATGGTTAAAGTGCACCGTTGAATGTACTGACATTTATTGTAAACTAAAATATATTTTAGTGTTATTTCTGTTGAAACATGTATGCAATGTATTTAAATATGTAATTACAGATTTGTTTAGATGAAGTTACAATTTTGAACATTTAAAATGTTTTAACTTTAAATGTAATATTAAATACCACACTACAGTTATTGCTGATTATAATCAAGTACTTTACATGTGCTTTAGTATGTTAGTCAACACATCAAAATAAGTGAACTTCTTTAAAGCACGACAAAAGATTATTAAATGTACTTTAAAGTAAAACTTTTAATTTGACAAAGTGCACTTTTTAAAAGTGTACGTAAGAGACAGTAATGAAAGTGTACTCTCTTTAGCCCTGAACACACCAAGCCGACAGTCGGCCGTCGGGCAGTTTTTGTTCGTCGGACGACTAAGTTTTCTCAGTGTGTTCCGCACCGTTGGCTGAAGTTGGTCCTCGTCGGCTTTTTTTCAGCCGATTCGACATGTTGAATCGGCGTCGGAGCTCGTCGGTCAGTCGGGCCATCTGATCATTCTGATTGGCTGTTCAGCTACTGCCACCTGCTGATACGGAAAGGCATTACTTCTTACGCAGGTGCAAAACCGACATGCTACTTGGCCGTCGGGCGTCGAGCGTCGGTTTGGTGTGTCAGGGCAACTTTGGGCCCAGACGCTGCCGATGTGAGCCAACCCCGCAGTCTGCTTTCGTCGCCACTAGTTCGTTGGTGTCGGCTTGGTGTGTTCCAGGCTTTTGAGTACATTTAAGTGGCCTTTTATTTCATGACTAGTATATTATCTGCAAGTACAGTTGTTTTTTTTGTTTTTTTTTAAAATGGTACACTACAAGTGCACATTCAATACAATTAAGCACACAAAGGTATTAGAAGAATACCACTGAACTACCAAATACCTTCGGTACCTTTCTGTTAGTAAGTTAGTACACTACAAGTGCACATTCACTACAATTAAGCACACTTCTTTTTCACAAGGGAAGGCAGCCACATAAGAAGCACTACAATACAAAGTGTTATGATATAAGAGATAATTAAGTACATAACTGGTCCTAGAGAGTGTATATAAAGAAGAGAAGAGGGCCGTGTATCGAACCCTGAGGTACCCCGAGAGGGTTTCTGATGGCTGTTTTCTCACTGTTTGTGCATTTGGTTCAGAACCATGGTATGTTTGCTTCATCAACTTGAATGCCATGTTTGTCTATTCAATAGTTCTGATACCATTCCAGGAGAGTTCAGAAATACACCACCTGCTACCAGAACAAGAGTACAAGATCATTATTGACTTAAGAACACATGCTGTTTGTTTTTGTTTTACGTCATCTGTGGTCATGTAGTCTAGAGCTGGGCATGCTTGACAGTGAGGTTGATAATTTGCAGGCCATTTATTCTAATATGGGTGAACTTTGGACCCGACAGGGTGAATTGAAGCTGTGAACGGAAATGTGTTTCACCTTGTTGAGAAAGATCTTTAATTTCTGTGAAAGCTGTAATTTGTCTTATCAAGCCTTGATATCTCTGAACAGATATCTGACTTGTGTCATAGAGTCACCATATGATGTTTAGTCAATATCTGCAATTCCTGGACAGGAAGTTCACCAGGGACTTGTTTATATATTAGGGCTATGTGTAAATATTTGTCATCAGTGGGTTTACTTTCAAGTGCATTCTAGTAAACAAGATTGTTGTATAAGAGAACCCACAGAGAATATAGTCATCACAACCCATCTACCATATGTGTCTAGTTTATACACCAGTGTTTTCAAACCCTGTTCCTAAGGCACACCAACAGTAGACATTTTGTGTGTCTCCCTTATCTGTCCCATCCATTTCAAGTTTTAAAGTCTCTCCTAACCCGCTGATGAGCTGAATCAGGTGTTTGTTTAGGAAGAGTTTGAAAAGAGAATTTTCAGGAATGATTTAGCTGTTAAATTATTTAAATTTAATTGATATATTGTCCTAACCAACTTCTAACCCTAATCACAACCTCTTGAAATATTTAGCCTAATTTGTTTCAATATATGAGGCCCTATATTCTGGTTTTAAATTCAGTTTTTCTGGAAAGGAATACCTTATTTTTCAACACGGAAGCAAGATATTCTCTGTGTATGTACGACACGAGACTTCCTTTTCATGTCAAGCAATGGCGCTTCTCGTCTAATGTGAGACTGAATTAAAGTGCGGTAAATAGTAAAACTGTTTACTAGCATGTTTATTAGTATGTTAATAAATTAAAATAATGTGAAAACAAATACCAGTTTTAGATGCCTGACACCGAAAAGTCTTGAACGTTCAAATTTAAAATGGCCGTACCCGCTCTTACATTAAAAACAAGGTGGGAAGATAATAAAAAAAGTAATAATTTATGTGGGTGTAGTCTTTGCATTTATTTTTTTTAGACCTTCTCTGTTGGAGTAGAATTGGCTAGATGGCGCTGTCACAAAGAACTAGTGTCCTAGAAATGTGGTCTGAGGGACCGTTTACATGGCACCGTTTTCAACTAAAAACGTTTTATGTGTTTTGGCCGTTCATTTACATGACAATGACATTTTGGGGGCCTAAAAATGCAAACTTTTGAAAACGGGTTTCAAAGTGCAAGTTTTTGAAAACGATACTGTGTAAACTTAGTGTAAACTACAAAAATGCGAACTGTAAGTATGTAAGCAATGTATTTAAGTATGTATGTAAGTATGTAAGCAATGTATTTCACACTCATTGATGACATGATAATATAATTGGATGAATAAAAAACTTATCACCATGTAAACAGCCAGCTACACACTAGCACTTATTTGCTAAATGTTTGCCTAGTCAAAGCTGCATAGTATCAGGTACAGTCATTTGAATATGTAAAGCTATAATAAAGGCCGGTTTCAAGTTTTGTCTACTGTGTTGTGTAATGTTCCGTGCAAACCTTTATCGGGGAATCACCAGTCATCAAAAAATCCAGTTCAGCTGTTTATTTATTATATTTGTAATACACGCTACATTTTATCACATTTAAAATAGCAGAGCAAGAGCTATACATTTTTATTTCTTGTTTATTTCCACTCATCTGCATTTTTGCATTTTTGAGTTTATACACAACTACACTGTAATAAATAAATTTTTTGAAGTTGTAAATAAAAGTAAGATTATTGGAGGACATTTTACAAGAAAATATAATTTCAGTCTTTCTATGTCAAAATTTCATGTTTAATTCAATGTGTTACTTCTTTGTAATTATTGGTGAAATTTACTAGTAATTTCAGACTGAAAATTGTTTCTACACCAATTTATTTTTTCAGTGCAACAGGAAACACACTTCAGCTTTTCCTTTAACATCAAATCAGCTGACTCAGTTTTACAAAATATTATCTTGCTGTGTAATGGAATTTTAAACCATGAGAACATATGCATGAATCTGCAGAAATGGCTTGTTTGGCTACACAAAATCTGATCTGCTCTTTGTCTAATTCATTGTAATATATAAATGTTGTTTCATTTAGATACTATACAGTAGGTTAACTTGGCAGTCAGTTTATCAACGCCCTCTAGACAGCTATTTGCTATGTAGGTATAATGAATGCAAAAATGGTTTTATGAATTTTGGTTCTTTAGTTCTGATGAAAAAAAAAAAAAAAAATAGCGCATATATAGTGAAGATATTCTGATCCATTTCTCCATAATGATATTTTTCCATTGTACATTTTCATTATATCTTCCTTGAACAGCCTGTTTCAGATCACAGCACAGCATGTCTGTTGAATTGACACTGATCTGGACACTGTGATATACAATATATGTAATTTTCTGTTTGGGCATGAACAGAGATTTACTACCATGTTTTGGATCTTTTCTTGGATTTTGACTGACACAACCTCAGCTGTATTTTCAAACATTTAGGCTTGTGACACAATTCATTGGTCCCCCAGTAACTGCAAGTAGTAAAGCAACCCAAAATACATATTTACTCCCTCCATTTTTCAGAGTTTGTAAGATCTTCTGGGGTTGGCAGCGGCAGTGATTGTGTCGGGTTGGCAGGGCTGATCTCAGGTCAGCCGAGGTTGTGTACACAGGATGTTCTGTTGGAGCCAAACCTTGGTTCCTCCCATTTTCATTTCAATGGTTCCTCCTCATGAGATGGACAGGCTTTTGTGATTGCAGCAGATTCCTCAGATTCCATGCCCTCTCTTAGATTCCTCCACACCAGATGCACAACACATCCTCTGTTGCACTGCTGACGGGCCCGGTGTAGGCTGGCGTGAATCGGGCATAGAGCAGTGGAGAATGTAAAAAAAAAAAAAAAAGCAGTGGGATCAGTCATTTAATTTTGATAAGGGAACTGAACAATGAATCGAAATAGTGATATGGCTTAGTGACATTATCAAATAGCTGCGACTTAAGCAATTAAATATATGTGCGACACTGTGTTCATTTGCATTTGTTTCAGTGGCTCATGTAAGGGAGGCAAGCTAGTAAGAGCTGTGTGAGTAAACCTCACTCCACCTGACGTTAGAGCCTGCGCTCTTTAGTGTCCTTGTTAGTGCGCCTGCCTCCCATGCCAGAGATGCCTGTTTAAATCCCGCTCGGAGCGGGTCGAGTAGGACCCTTGGTGACATTTGGTGCCGTGACCCGGATGGGAGTGAGATTTAGGGGGGTGAGTGTAATGGAGGCAAGCGAGTAAGAGCTGTGCATGTAAACCTCACTCCCCTGGCCTTAAGAGGCGCGCTAGAGACTGGGGTCTTTAGCATCTTTTTTAGTGCACCCGCCTCCCATGTCGGAGACGCTGGTTCGAGTCCCCCTCGGAGCGGGTCAAGTAGGATCTGTTACATTTGGTGCCGTGACCCAGATGGGAGAGAGGTTTAGGGGGATGAGGGTAGTAAAGAGCTACAACTAGTAAAGAGCTGTGCAGGTAAACCTCACTCCTCTGGTCTCAAGAAGTGCGCTAGTGACTGACGTTGGAGGCTGTGGTCCTTAGCGTCCTTGTTAGAGGGCCCGCCTCCCATGCCGGAGATGCCAGTTTAAATCCCGCTCTTAGCAGGTTGAGTAGGACCAGTTACATTTGGTGCCGTGACCTGGATGGAAGTGAGGTTTAGGGAGGTGAGTGTAACGGAGGCAAGCGAGTAAGAGCTGTGCATGTAAACCTCACTCCCCTGGCCTTAAGAGGCGTGCTAGGGACTGGGGTCTTTAGCATCCTTTTTAGTGCGCCCGCCTTCCATGCCGGAGACGCTGGTTCGAGTCCCGCTCGGAGCGGGTCAAGTAGGACCTGTTACATTTGGTGCCATGACCTGGATGGGAGTGAGGTTTAGGGGGATGAGTGTAGTAAAGAGCTACAACTAATAAAGAGCCGTGCAGGTAAACCTCACTCCCCTGGTCTCAAGAAGTGCGCTAGTGACTGACGTTGGAGGCTGTAGTCCTTGTTAGAGGGCCCGCCTCCCATGCCGGAGACAGTGGTTCAAATCCCACTCTGAGCAGGTTGAGTAGGACCAGTTACACTTCTTCACAGTAAATGCTGCTCCACACAATCTCCATCGCTGCATGTGCTGTGAGTTTGGGTCTCTTTTAAAGTGCATTTGGGAAAGCAATGTGCACCAACCATTTCACCAGATTTGTATTGAGAGGCATTTATAATACTATTGCAGACAAAGAAGAAGCTTGCGGTTTTCCGCCAAAATAAAAGCTTGATGATTTAATGTTTAAAAATGAAGAAATTAAGACAGCCATAACTATTGGTACTGTAATTTTACTTTTGTTCCGTAAAATAAAATCTATATTATTATTACTAACAATATCTTAGAGAGCAGGATGGCCAATTTAAAGCCGACAGGCTATATGTGATATTACATAATTTGTAGAAAAACACACAATGTCCAGTTGTCCAAGGTCCAGTTTCCAGTATCATACAGGATATACATTATGTAACCAAATTTAGCAACATGTCAATGGTCTTTCAATGCATTTGATCCAAAATTACATAACCCACTGTTAAAATGTCTGATTGGTATAATCAAGTGGGCAGAATGATCAGATCCTGTTGTGTTGTAATTTATTTATAGATTGCAGAATTGAGACGAAATGACGAAAAAGCAGCAGAACTATTCATCAGGGCAGGTTACACCCCTCACAGACTGATTCGTCTACATGATGTCCACCCATCCTCAGATTGCAGCCTGACTGACGGCGCTGTGATGGAGCGTGTGAGTTGTGCCGTGGTTCAGGGCGGGTATAGGCGGGTGGTGTTCCGCATTGTTTCTGACAGTGGAAAGCAGGTGTGGTCCACAGGAAGTCCAGCTCTTCCTGCGCTTGAGCCGAACAGAGAGGAAATGCTGCCGTAGCACTGTGTGTAAGAGTGACAATGCTGGGAGGAGCAGAAGGCTCTGCGCTGGTGCTTAATGTGCTTAATTATAATTGTTAATCATGTTTTCACTGTTACTGTTGCTTATATTTGCAGTTAGCCATATGAACAATCCTCTGAAGTATTACACTTTTACACGTAAACAACACTGTTTGTGCTAGAGATATGAAGAATAATTTGCGTTTTCATTTGCGTCAAACTAAATATGGCGCCGACTCTGATTAAGGTGTGTTGAACCCACCAGGAAAGTTGTTTTCACTTATGATTGAGGGTGTGATGACAAAACTATGTTGAAATCTGTGTGTACAGTTCTCTTGGCTAAATACAATCAACAGCGCATTAAACACAAATAGTAGTTTGAATCACTGTCCAAAGAACTATAAAAAGACCCAACTAGCTGAACGTAGCGGAAGGGTGTTATTTTCCTGGATGACAATGCAGTGAACCATATGCCGTCTGAGAACAGTGAGGGGTGGCTCATGATCAGGTGACCTCACCCTGTGCACCGTCCACTTCCATCACATTCAGGACAAAGGGAAAACATCCTTTAGTCTATTCCTCTGTCCAGAAGACAGGACTGTACGACAACCCTTGCGAAATCAAAGTCTGCTTTTAGTGTAATTGCAATTTTAAAAGTATTTTTAAGTACTGTAGTTTTAGATGATATAATATTAATGAAACAAAAGGCCACTTAAGTGCATTTAAAAACAGTCCACATTCTTAACACACTTAAGTACACACTTAAGTGTCCACAATAATGTCAAATTACAGTTTTACTGTAAAGTACATTTTAAATCATGTTTTAAAGATCTTTTGTCATGCTTTAAAGAAGTGCACTTATTTTGATGTGTTGACTAACATACTAAAGGCACATGTAACGTACTTCATTATAATTTTAGCTGTAGTGTTATTCCATATTACATTCAAAGTTAATATATTTTGATTGTACTGAATTGCAGCTTCACAAGACAATAGAAGTGACTATGAAATTTTATATAAAGATGTACTTAAGTTCTACTTACAGTAATTAGTTCAAATAAACTAATTTCATTTAAATATTAATTAGTATTAAATGTATTAAAACTATAATACATTTTATTTTTTATTGTAAATAAGCAGTTAAGTGTCAGAAAACATTACCATTCGGTTTCTACTTAAGTGTATTCTTTCAATATATATATATATTTCCGTAATAAGTACTCTTTTTTAAAATATGCTTAAGTGTACTTCTGTTTCACAAGGGGAAGGTTCTCAACCGTCGCATGAATATTAGGTATTAAGTGCTTATATTTGTGCCTTATGCAATATAATTGCAGTCATTTAGATTTGTTTAAGGCAGTTGCATAAACACAGCCTCTATGTTCCACCTCTGTGTGGAAGAACTAGTCTGACCAACTAGCAGTTAGTCAAGGGATAATCAGTCATACTTTTTGGATTCAAATTAGATCAGTGTTTTTTTTATTATTATTTATGACCAATCTTAAAAAAAAATGAGATCACTTGTAAGACTAGTCTGAGCAGATTTTGCTGCAGGCTTTCATGAGGCCTTCTTGGCTTCTTAAGTATGTCTGCTTTTTAAGATACTATGTAAGACTATGTTCTATAAGATGAAGGGCACAGACATTCTGACGCTGAACTTCCTGCATTCCAGTGGCACCCGCTTGTGTTTCATTGTGCTGATGTTGTGTTTGTTGTGTTGTGTCTGTCCTTGCAGGACTTGAAGCCCGAGCTCAGACCGCGGCTCTGTGTCATCAAGAAAGGCTCTAATGGCTTCGGCTTTAACCTGCACAGCGAGAAGTCCAGACCCGGCCAGTACATCAGAGCTGTAGATGATGACTCGCCGGCACAGAGGTCCGGCCTGAAGCCCAAAGACCGGATAATACAGGTACAAGACACACTAGACATGTTGCAAACACTATGAACTGTCTCACTTTACTGCATATAGACACCCTTGTGAAAAAGAAGTACACTTTAGCATACGCTCTAAAAAATGCTGGGTTGTTTGGGTCAAATATGGACAAACCCAGGGTTGTACATTATAATTGAGTGCGAACTGAATATAATATTTAATTGCATGTTTTTTTAATTACATTTTTAATTTAAAAATATTGCACTTGCTAAAAGTGTACTTAAGTGTGTTCAGAAACATAGTCATGAAAGTGTCTCTCTTTAAGTGCACTTAAGTGACCTTTTATTTCATTAATATTATATTATCTACAAGTACAGCTTTTTAAAAATATACTTTTAAGATTAGAAGTCCACATCAAGTGCACATTCAATATAATTAAGTGCACTTCTTTTACAAAAGGTTACACAGTATATATTATACACTAAACACATTTAAAATACATTAACAAATTTTGGACAACACACTTCAGTGTAAATTAAAATCAATTATTTTACACGTGCTTTAGCATATTAGTCCATACATCAAAATAAAAGCACTACAGTAACATAATGATTTAAAATTTACATGTAAGTAGACATTATTACAAAGTGCATTTCTTAAGTGCGTTAAGAAACATAGTCATGAAAGTGTGCTCTGTTTAAGTCCACTTAAGTGGCCTTTAATTTTAGTAATATTATTTTATCGGCAAATACACTTTTTAAAGTGTACTTTTAAGATTTGAAGTGCACTAAAAGTACACATTCAATGCAATTAAGCTCACTTCTTTTTCACAAGGGTATGGTTTTTGGAAACACCAGATCTTTGAACTATTTTGGTAACAACGGAACTTGCAACTATAGTTGGCTAACGATGCTTTTGGCAAAAAACGCACCCCAGAGCGGTTATACTAAATATCTTTGGTGAGAAAGTCTTTGGTGTTAGAATAAAACATGATAGATTTATACTTTTCCATGCATAGTGTTATTATGACTTGGAAACACTGTTCCTGGAAGGGAAATTTGTACATTGTGCCACTTTTTTTCCCCACTTATCCTGTTTGAGAACTGAGAAGCAGAGACTCATGGGACAGAAGTGGAACATGGGCAAGAGCCCTTGAATCAAACACATCAACCTCATGAACATTAGAGAGTCAAACAAGAAGCAATAACATACTCTACTACTGAAATTTGAGACGTGTACTGTGTAGGATACAACATACCAGTCAAAACTCTGGACACACTTGGCTGAATTCATGTGAATTTATGTCAGAGCTCCAGACTGTGTCTAAATATAAAAAAAAATGTGAAGTATTTCTGGACTGATGCTACTTCAGGATTGGCCAACTCTTTTTGATTACGCACTGCCATAAAAACACTTGTCACAGCATAATGAACAGCGCTGACACAGATTTCTGGCTCAGTCTGTGAGAAAAATATCTAGTTCAGTCATGAAACTCTAGATGGCACAGGCTGATCGGTCCTTTACATGCAATCTGCAAGAAATCACATCATTAACGCATGACACAAGCTGACTGGCCTCTGCTGATTCAGCAGCCAATGAGATTGCTAGCTCAACATTTAAATAGTTCAGTGTTTGCTGTAGGCTAGTCCTGCAGTGCTATCAGAGTTCCTCTGAACTCCTCCACCTCCCCAGCTCCACCTGCCTAGATCTGCTGCAGGATTTATGTATTTCTATTTATGAAGCAGCAGCATATCTTTCATGCTCACAGCAGCGTGTCTGTATATTTATTGGCAGTAACAAGTCCATACATGCTCTGCAGAAGCAGCAGCAGCAGATCTAGTCCACCAAGACCAAATACATTAACAGAGTTGTCATGATTGAACTGCCTTTAAAGATATATAATGTAATTGAAACCTACTGATGCATATAGACAACACGTAATAATATAAACATGCAAATGTGTATTTTGGATGTCTGAAAGAAGAAAATGAAATCAAAAATAGCCCAAATTTCAAAACTAAAGAGTGTGTGAAAAAAAAAAAAACACACTATAGTGTCTTGCCTTAAATTAATAAAAGTGTCCCCCAAACATTCATATTTATAACAGATGATATAGTTAAGCAGTATCGCATGACCAAGAGTGCTGTTTTTCTTAAATGTCAGCATGATTGGAAATGTGATATTGATTTTATTGATTTTTTTATATAACAGAAATTAATATTAAGAAAGTTACATTTTAGACACAATATTGTCACTACTGTCTGTTTTTGCTCAGTTTCGCCAATGAAAATGGCTCCAAACAAACCCACAGCAGAACTGTTGTATGCCTTCGAGCAATACACAATGGTGTTTCAATCCTGAATGCATTCAAATGCTTATACATAATAATCCTGTAGACAATGTGCATAATACTAAAATTAAAGAATGAGTATGTTTCTGTAGGTTTTTCTCTGTCCGGTTCTTGTGTGAGCTGTAATTCTTGAGTTTGGCCGCTCCATCCGGAGCGAGAGCCACAGAAAGGCCACCGGTGAACGAGCGAAGGGAGGGAAGGAAGCAGAGGGAGGAGAGGGATGGAGGGGTCTTTGTTGTCCCAGAGGGGCCTCCATGCCTCTAGGCCTCCTCTTGTGAGCTGGGCTCTTTGTGTTGGACAGGCAGCTATTGTTGCTGCTGAGTGCACATTGTCCGTTTCCTCTCTGGGACTTAGCTCCACTAACAGACACACCCTCATTCCACATATAGACGAACGGGTGTACAGATCTGTTCCCAGAGCGCCTCGCATCACACCTAAACCCATTAAAACATGCCAGCGCTGGCCTTTCTTTATCAAAATTGATCATTTTGATATTGTTTTCGTTGTTGCACACAAACACAAAATGAGAAATTCTGTCCATAAACCACATTCTTAGGAAAAAAGGTTCTATATGGAACCTTTAAGGGTTTTGTCAGGCATTTCATATATAGAACATTTTCTATATATGGGATCATTTTATGGATTTAGTATAAATTATAATATTGACAGCTAGCGGTTGATATGGGTACTGCAGTCCAAAAATATTGAAGAGAGTTGTTTCCTCCGCCCCCTCCTTCTCAGACTTACACCGGTTGCCAGATTGAGGACATGCAACAGTAACAAGCACAATAGAGTACCTCAGAGATGACGTGTTTTTGTATGCAAAACCTGGAAGTGAGTTAGCATTTTAGGATTTCCGGTTCCATCGCTCTAAAGTCTATGGGTTTTTTGAATGGGTTTTTGTTAAATCGCCTGAAATAAGGTCTGTTGTTAACAAAGCCTCTAAATATTTTCACGTTTTGATCTATGACATAAAACACACCAGTTATAACCCGCTTGTGATATTTTAAACCTTCATTGTGTCTTAAAAACGGCGGATGCTAACAAGTTGCTAAAAGGGACTACTTCCTTTGGCGGGGACTTTAGACGTCATCATGACAAACAGGACATTTGGACAGCATTTCTCATGAAAAAGTATTCATACACAGCGCAGATCATAATCAGCGAGCATGTTTTTAAATAAAGTTGTTTTTTAAATAAAGTTTGAGGAAGCTTGGTGGTGGTGACGTTGATCCATGACCATGGTGTGCTGTAGTCCATTTATAGCCTACTGTTAGCTTTTTCTGAAAACTTTATTTAGGCTTCAAAATGTATAAATGTTGTGTTAACTTATAAAGATTATCCTGATAGACAAAACGTGTAAGTGTCATAACCCTTTGTTAAACACAGAGCTTATTTTTTGTGATTTTCCAAAAGTCTATGGGAAAAATGCATAGGCTTTCGATCGAGGGAACCTGTGTGCCGCTAACTTCCGGGTTGGCCTACAAAAACACGTCATCCCTGAGGTACTCTATTGACAATGGAAAGTGACAAGCCTTACACTGTAAGTTTATGAGTTGATTTATCCGCATTTTAATACGACTCTGGACATAGAGCTCTTTAGATGGATGTCGAGGCATTTTAGGTTGGATAGAATCTGTGATCTATGACCTAGTTTGTTTGCTGGCTTCCATGGCTGCAATACGCTGTGTTTTCCACCAACTGGCAACTATTGGGTAAACTGGCAACTATTGGGTAAACTGGCAGTGGGCGGGATCAAACAGACTAAAACAAAAACAGACATTCCGACACGGAATGCAGATTTCAAAGTAGAATAACTGTTGTAGAATGTTTTTCAGAGAAACAAGAACTTAGAATGTTTCCTAAATCTCTGCAAACATATGGAATTTTTTGTGCTTTAGAACAGTCAAAAAAATTACACACAGCACCTTTAATTTCATTTCAATTTTAAGCAAATTTTATTAATTAAACAGCTCATAAACATACTTTATCACAAAAAAAATAAAATAAATAAAAATAAAATAAAAATCCCTATAAACATGAAAGTGTTATGCAATCATTTCTGACATTTCTCCTTATATGCACTCTTAAACATAAAAGATCCAAAAGGGAGTTTTGACAGTGATGCCATAGAGGAACCATTTTTGGGTCCCCAAAACAAGAACTTTGATTTCATAGTGTGAAGAACATTTTAATAATCTGAAGAATAATAAAACATTTTGTGCAATGAAAAGGTTCTTTATGGAACATTCAATGCCAATAAAGAACCTTTATTTTTAAGAGTGTAGAAGCTTTTTGGCTTAAAGGGTTCTTTAAATTTGAGCGAAGAACCCTAGGGTTCTATATAAAAACCAGTTTAACTTTTTTTTTTTTTTTTCTAAGAGTGAAATGTCCTATTAAAGTGAGCTCCTGTATATTCCAAGTCTGGCTTGTCCTTCTTGAAGTTTGGCAGTATGACTCACCTTCTACTTTCCTTGTGTTTCAAAGAGGAAAAAAAAGTGAGGTCAGAAAAACCGAACGATGAGTAAAGAATGACAGAATTTCCATTTTTGTGTGCACTTTTCCTTTAAATGCCACCTAAAGTTGATTTCTCACTCTTATTCATTTATTTATGAATAATAAATCAATGTTTATGAATATTTCATATTGTTAAATATTAAACAATAAATATTTCAAGTCACAATTTTCTTCCAAAATCATGCCTCAGTGGAATCCTGTCAGATTTGCCCTTGACATTCCTCCACATTCAGTTCACACAAATGCCTCTTTTGGTTTTTTTGGCAAACGTGTAATGTATGAATGTTTGTGAATTAAAGACACAGGATATCCTTCCCTGGGACAGCAGGAAAGGAGACTGATAATATTGAAAAATGAATCCTGCTTTGATAAACACTTTCTTTGTTGGAACAATGAAGATGTGAACAATGCATCTAAAAATAGATTTCAGGGTGACGCCAAGAAGTAACTGTTGTCTTATTTTGAGCAGCAGTTATCCCGGCTGATCATCAGTTCATTAAAATAATGAAAACTCTATTGTAGAGTAGACTATTTTCAGAGTTGCATACTACCATACTACTCCTATTTCTGTAGTATGACAAGAGCACATGTAACGGAGGCCAGCTAGTAGTCGCTGTGCGAGTAAACCTCACTCCTCTGATCTCAAGAGATGCTCTAGCGACTGACGCTAGAGGTTGCAACCTTTAGCCTCCTTGTTAGAGCGTCCGACTCCCACGCCGGAGACCCAGGTTCGAGACCCGCATAGAGCGGGGCAAGTAGGACCTGGGTGAGGGGTTACACACATACTGTATACTGTGTATGTACATAATATGCAAATATCTGGATGCCCTACTATGTGCAATATACAAAAGAGCGTACTGTACACAATACTGTATCCCACGATGCAATGCAAACTTCCGTTTTCTGTTTTCCGTTATTTTCTTCATCATTTTTGTCCATCCGCTGAAAGTCCATGCAACCAAACTTTTCAAGCTTCAAAAAGTAAGAAAAAGACATTGTAAATGAAATCCATATGAATTGGTTTAATCCAAGTGTTCTGAAGAGACTAGATCACTTTATGTGTGTTGATCAATGTTAATATGTGAATAAAAACCTAAAGTAAATCTGTCCATCATAAAAATTTAATGTGTCTTGGGTTAAACCTAGTCTCACGTAGCCAGACCTTCAGACTGACGGCAGAACGTCTGGACTCTATCGCAGCTTTCACTGGCCAAGGACCGCCCAAGAGGACCTTTGACTGACATGTAACGCAACCGATCACAGTTCGTTTTGCTCCGCGTCATGTTTAGGGGCGTGAAAATGTAAAGTCGATGTCCCTACAATAACAGACCGGTGTGCATCTAATAAATTATTCATTCAAGAACGTTGTGCAAGTTTACTGCAACAATGGAGCCACGAACTTCACGTACTTTTGAAAATCCAGCGTTAAGTTGATACTGGTAAGCGCTCGTTGTCACAGTTCTAAACATGACGGCATTCTTCTTCCATGAGGGGGTTTGGCGTCACAGCATTTGTTTCCAGACGGACCGTTAAAGAACGCGACACACATGTCTCCCGGACATCCTGTAGAATTCAACCAACCAGATGACAACTTCGAAACTCCTGAAGTGTTTCCAGTTAAGTGTGCCATATGCATCAGACTTTCAGCCAACGGTCCATGGGCGTGACTACGAAACGCAACAAAATTAATAAAAAATTACAGCCAATCAGAAGAACATGTGGGCGGAGTCTCTCTGCAAGCGCACTGCACTCTCAACGAAATGGATGAATACATAAATATTACACCATTTTAGCATTTTTAAAAATACACACTGAGTGACTGAAACAATCTTTGTCATAAAATACACTTATTTGTTCACAGTTTTAACATTCTTAATTTCAAGATCTGCTATGAATTATCCATGGTCGCTTTCAGTATGGCTGTAAAGGTCATGCAAAATGATCTTTTAACATTACATAACACACATAATCAATATCTCAGATTATCACTGTCATACTTTGTGTGTTGTTGTTCCAGCCACAACATCGTAGAAAAATAGAAACATTTCTAAAATAGAATCACCATCGTGGCTGGTTAGGACAAATACTCTGATTAGCATGGAAAAGATACATTTTATCGCAGCGTCACATCTGGTTAGCACACGGTGTTATGGGTTTGGAACGACATGAGGGTGAATTATGATGGCAGGATTTACATTTTTGGGTGAACTATCCCTTTAAGTGTGAGTCAGTGACTCGTGCATGCTTCTGTGAATGTCTTCTGATGTGTCACTGTTTGTTCTCAGGTGAACGGGCTTTCAGTGGAAGGGAAGCAGCATGCAGAGGTGGTGGCTGCTATTAAAGCCGGGGGTGATGACACAACACTCTTGGTCGTAGATACAGAAACAGATGCTTTCTTCAAGAAGTGTCGAGTGATGCCCAGTGCAGAACACCTCACAGGTACAAGCACAAAACATAAAGTAAAACTGTCTGTTTGTTTTGTGGAAGAAGTTTTTAACAGCTTTCCCTCTCCTTGCTCCTCCCTCTCCCTCTCCGTCTGACACACAGAGTCATTGTCTGGCAGGGGTCGGTCAGGCAAGCGTGTCTCTCTCGCTGCGCTGGTTTTGGGTTTCCTATTAAGCAATTTAGTTTGTCCGTATCGTTTTGTTACCCGTGCCAACAATCTTCAACAGTGCCAACTGCAGCCATGGAAACCGTGTGTGTGTGTGTGTGTTTGTGTTTGACACAACTAGATTAGTCATGAGTGAGTGGAGATACAATGTTTACTCATTTTATTTACCGAGCAAGCTTTTGGCGTCAGCACTAGTGGAAACTTTCCTTAGCTGCTATCTCTGCTATCATGTTTTATCAATTCCTCAGACTCCATTTGTTTGAGTGAAAATGACAGGCTTGATCAGATGAATGCTTTTAGACGTCTCAGGTGTTGCTGTACTCAGTAAGGCTCATTTGATTCATCCCATCGAAGAGAGCCAAGTGGGATCGGAGCTAGCGGAGATTGAATTTCTCACAATGAGGGCAGTACTTTCTATGAACAAACTTTAATTTCAGCAAACCATTTCATTGGCTCTCATGGTTACACACAACTTAATGTAACACTACTTTTGTAAAATGGAAATATGGTTAAAAACTAATGTTAAACTTAGAACTAAAAAACTATTTACCAGTTCATTAATGCCTGACAATGATGCCTGTGTCTTACAGTCATAAACTCCTAATTCAGCAATACTGTGGCAGTACCATAGTACAGTCAGTGATGGTATGTATCATGATATTTACATGGTACTCTGGTTCATGTCCAAAACACCATGGTACTTTTTGGTACTTTGTTGTATGTGACATGTATAATGTGAAGTGTGAAGAGTGTAGGTGAGTCTATCTTTGGAAACACAGTAATAAAAAATGGTGGTTATGATCTAGAGCGCCCCCTACAGTATTCGGTCCCTCTACAACCATGTGAAACCAGGTACCCATGTAACCAGCTCATCAAGAGATTCTCCGTATTTACAGCCAAGCCCTGTGAAGTCACCCTGAGAATCATCTTATTGAAGCTAAGTATTAGTGACGTTATAGTTGAGTAAAGTAGACATGCCTAAAAACTGTAATTAAGTATTCAGAGGTGAATTTAGGGAGAGGCTGTTGGGAATTGGGATCAGTCTCGTATCACAATGCCACAGGGTTCAAACACTCAACAGGTGCTAGATTCCTTATAGTTGTTGTCCAGGTTATAGAGCAGTGATACTGTGAGCTGCTGGCAGGAACCAGTGTTGGACCAAATACAACCCCTAGGAGAAGCTGCTGGTGATGCTGAATGAAACCCTGTTATAGCTAACCAGCCCAATAGGGCCGTAAATAACAGAACTTCAGTGCTGATTATATACTGACATATATTTTTAGTTTGTAAATATTACATTGACTATACTTTGTTACCTTTCTGTTATATCGCTTAAAATGAAAAGTTGATTTTTGATATACCGTTCAAACGTATGGAGTCAGTATGATTTTTAAATGTTTTTTTTAAAGATGCTCACCAAAGCTACATTTATTTGATACAGTAGAAATAGTGATATTGTGAAACATAATTACGATTTAAAATAATTCTGTTTTAATATATGGTAAAATGTAATTTATCAAAGCTGAATTGTCAGCATCATTACTCCAGTCTTCAGTGTCACATGATCCTTCAGAAATCATTCTAATATGATGATTTGCTGCTCAAGAAACATTTCTTATTATTATCAATTATCTGCTGCCTATTTTTGTGGAAATCAATTTTTGACCATTTTTTTCAGGTTCCTTTGATGAATAGAAGTTTAAAAAAGCATTTATTTGAAACAGAAATCATTTGTAACATCATAAATGTCTTTATTAAAACTATTCATTTCTTTCTTTCAAGTAAGTTATTGTATCAGAATTAATGTTAGCCAAGATTTTAGCATCAATCTGTCACAGTTATGTTCCGTTTCATCATCTTGTTTAGTTTTCAGTCTTGGTTTTCACTGTCATCATTTGCCTGAGTTTAGTCATTCATTCATTGTCATGGTTTCTCATTAGTTCTCACCTGTCCCTTGTTTCGTTGATTACCTTCCTTGGTGTATTTATGCCTTCTTTCTCCCTCAGTTCTCTTGTGTTAACGTTACATTGAATTGTTGTGTTTATCTTCGTGTTTAACAAAAGTAGTACATCTTTGGATTATCAATACAGCCAGCCATGTGACACAGTCATTTTGAACACAGTAGTTGTGTCCCAAAAGACGCACTACACACTATTCACTTATACACTATGTACTTATGCAGTGTGTACTCAAAAGTGTAGTGTATGAATTTAATAAGGTTATTTTGTCATTTTGACATTGGAGTCTGATCCCCCCTCCTCCTCTGCTACGTAATTAAAGCTACAACAGTTGAGTGCAAGAAATGTCCAATATTCCACACAGTTCTTCTATTGCATCATTTTTAAGATTGTAGGAATCTATTCTCTACTCAGTCGTACATTCAGCTGTTTTCTCTTCTCTTTCACACACAGTCACACTGCTCTATCTAAACACACACACTCTGTCTCTCTCTGCTGCCTGTCACCCAAATTTGGAAGCAGCATTTGTGTGGTTTCCAAGGTGCTGGTCTGGAGTGGCTCTTAGATTGCCATATTGGGACTGAAGAGCATTTGAAGTGTCCAAACAGCCAGTGATGTGTGTGTTTTTGGTGCCGATCAGGGGCCAGATGGATCTGTGTTATCGTATCTTCCCTGCAGTTTTCTGCCACTCATATAGTCTTCAGACGACGGTAGAAAGATAGAAATTCAGAGACAAGACGACGGTAAGGGTGGTGGGATTATTTTCCAATTCTGTTATCTGCCTTACACTTCTCCCTATAAACTCTTTGGAAAGACCAGCTGGTGGTAGGAACATCTTTTTGTTGAAACCAAAACATATTTAACATTACATAAGTACAAAGAAATGTATATTTTTTCATAATCCAGTCACTTGATTACTTTACAAATGAAAGGTACTCATGATAATCACAATGCATTTAAACTCTGTTAATCTAGCAAATTGTGATGTTTCTTTGTAACCACAAACAACTTACAGTTACACTGTGTGTCCTCCAGTCACAAGTAGTGTGTTGTGACCGTTCAAAACTAAATAGTCGCCGACTTGTCCTTCAGCGTATAAACAAACGGCTAACGTGTATACAGTAAAAGACTTACAGTTGTGGCCTGTAAGTCAGGCAAGTGTGCAGCACCACAAATAAATGTTTCAAACTCGCAACTGACACACTGTTTGGAAAGCACACTGTAATCAATGTATTTTTTCAGAGAAAATGCGGTATCATTTAACAATAATTTCTCATGTGCAAAAATGTAACGTTAACCTGAGACATCCAT
Organism: Mylopharyngodon piceus; assembly: GCA_039654765.1. Classification (NCBI taxonomy): domain Eukaryota; kingdom Metazoa; phylum Chordata; class Actinopteri; order Cypriniformes; family Xenocyprididae; genus Mylopharyngodon; species Mylopharyngodon piceus. The sequence continues at coordinate 10,976,781 of CM077457.1, read as the reverse complement.
TTAAAAAACTGTAATTTTTTCTAGGAGTTGTGTAAATACATTTATTTTTTACAGAGAAAATGCAGTAAAATTTAACAACAATTTCACTTTTTTTTATATAAAACTGCTAAATTTCCCTAAAAATAAAGATATTCAGACTACTGAAAAAACAGGCCTTCTTCCTTAATTAAGGGTAAATGTCATGAAGTTTAACCTGAGATATGTATAAATATACATAAATAGAATTAAGTGATGATTGAGCATTAGTGAAGATGCCTGATGATAACAAGCATAATCACTGAAGGAAAGAGGAACAACAAGAACAAACAAGAACTAAAACTGACTTCCAGCCACAGCCTTACATGAAATCAACTGAAAATAAAATAAGACATTAAATCTCTCAAGATCTCAGCAGAGGATGATTAAACTACTCCACAAACAGCATTAACAGCTTCACTTATTACTAACTAGTTTGACTTTATTTCTGTCATCTGTCTACTAAGTTCTTATTAACAATTAACAGAGGTTTAGATGTTGACGTTTTATTAAAAATAACAGTTTTGAAGTCACCGTTATGGTGATCAGTGTTTGCTTTAGTTGACTTTTTAACAGTACTTTTTCTATGGCTGCTGTAGCTGTGTTTATTATGGGAAGAACAGCAAGAGAAAATGTGATCAGATGATGTTGGCTGATTCACTGGTCTCATCCAGAGTCATCTGTGTTTCATGTCTGTTTGGGTGGGTTTTGCACGTTTAGTTCTGTTTCCCGTATTTCAGTTAGTTTCCGTTGTTTTTAGAGTTTGGTTATCAGTTGCACCTGTCGTTAATTCCATTGATTGGTTTGGTCTTGTATTTAAGCTCTGTGTTGCTTTCGGTTTTTTGTCTGTTCTGTCTGTTTGTCTGATATTACATTAAAAGTTAATTCTTAAGTTCAGCTGCTTTTAATATAAATTTAAACTATAATACATTTTTATTTAATTGCAATTAAAATGCAGTTAAGTGCCCAAAAACATTACATTCAGTTCACACTTAAGTATATTATTTTAGAGTATACTTTTAAAAAGTACTCTTTTTAAAGTATGCTACAGTGTACTTCTTTTTCACAAGCAAAGTCTCTGCCGATCTTCACATACATCCTTTATCTCTCATGTCAAGTTCATTTGTTAAAGTGTAATCCACTAAGGCTTCTAGATTTTGTTCCCTGTGGATTTGTGGGGGTCGACAGGTATCCAGGTATCACGGATCTCACCACGGTGATTATCGGCATCTGAATAATAAATGGAGCACATATCTGTGCTACAGTATGTAACAGAGTCGACATCTGCTCACTGCAACCTGAGAAGGAGTGAATGTCATACTAGCTATTCTCATGGTGTTTGGAAGTGTCTTGTTTAATCTTTGCTTCATCGCTGTCGCTGATGAAGAGCATTAGCATCATTATTGGAGAAAGTGTCCCATCTGACGGATGCAGATGTACTAGGTGCAGTTGTTTGATCTGTGGCTGACCTGTGCTGCTTCTCTCTGCCCACAGGACCGCTGCCTGAACCTGTGGTCAACGGAGACATGGAGGACAAGGTAAGACAAACACTCAAATGACAGAATACTAGCATGCCATATTAAGACCATAATTCACCCAAAAAATTTAAGTTCTGTCATCATTGTCTCACTTTAAGTCTACTTGTATGTACTTATCAGAGATATACAAAACTAACAGTATACTTGCAGTATAAAAACTATTAAACTATTAGTTTACTGAGAGTATTCTTCAAAATGTACTTTCAGAAACGAAAACGTGAGCTTGAAGTAGCTAGTAAACTAACAGTATACCTGAAATTTATTTGTATTATAGTTTGCAGTATAGTTGCTATACAGAAGAAAATCTTATTGTTGTAAACTAATTGTGTATTTAAAGAAGATATTTTGAAGAATGTTGCTACTGTAACCAAACCGTTTTGGTTATCATCGACTTCCATTGTATGGACAAAAAAAAAAAACATGTGACCCTGGACCACAAAAGCAGTCATAAGTCGCACGGATAAATTTGTAATAATAGCCAACAATACATTGTATGGGTCAAAATTATTGATTTTTCTTTTATGCCAAAAATCATAAGGATATTAAGTAAAAATCATGTTCCATGAAGGTATTTTGTAAATTTCCTACCGTAAATATATAAAAATGTATTTTTGTAAGTGGATATGCATTGCTAAGGACTTCATTTGGACAACTTTAAAGGCGATTTTCTTGCATCCTCAGATTCCAGATTTTCAAATAGTTGTATCTCAGCCAAATATTACATCAATGGAAAGCTTATTTATTCAGCTTTCAGATTATGTATACATCTCAATTTCAAAAAATTGATCCTTATGACTGGTTTTGTGGTCCAGGGTCACATATTCTCAAAATATCTTTTTAAATGGCTTTTCACACTGCGCTTAACCCTGGGTTATTGTCTAAACCTCGCTTTTAACCCAGGGTAAAGGAACATTTCACACTTGTGATTTAGGAGCGGGGTTAGCACTGATTTTTACCCGGGGCTATGAAACCCTAACGCGGGGTTAGCACTGCTTTTGTGGCATTTAACCCTGCATTGCGGTGCTAAACTTGTACAGTGTGAAACAAAGCGTTGTGTTAAAATGCTACGACTAGATGCTTAGAAGCTGACAACCAATAGCGTGCTTCATATTAATGTACTTTGGACAGTCAAGGAAACTCTGCACGTTGTATAAACAGTAGTTTCAGCATTTGAGGAGAAAAATGTTAAACAGCAACAGAAAACGTAACAATTGGAGTGAACTGTTTCACCTTTATAGTCCAAAAAGTCCATTCAGAAAACTTGATAGTACAGTCGGCAAAATTAAAAACATGAGAATGTGCAGTGTTAGTTTTAACTTAATAACATTTAGCATCATGGACAAAGTCTGGTTCGTTGTTTTTATTTAGTAAAATAGTTCTGGCATGAAATGTTTTGAATCTAATTGGCTAGAAATGAAATGAGCAAATACTGTACATGGATATTGTGATCTTTTTTTCTCAGTTCTCAGCCATGTACACTTCCTGTTGGGGTTTTATTTGTTATTCCGTGTACTCTTTAATAAATAAATACAGCAACTTGAATTGTTTTGAAATGTATTGACCTGTGCCTGAACCTATAGGTCAGAAAAACACACTTACAACAGCAAGTTTCTCAGAGGTTATTAGAAACCTTTACATGTTTTGATATTAGCTTATTATTTAAATACAGTATTAGCCTATTATCAGGTTTAATGAAGTCATCACTCTAGACAAATATAAAGGAATGCTTCTGGCTAAAACTGTGTATTATACTCACTTATATGCCAATGATAAACGTAGAAAAGGTGTGACAGAGAAGCCCATTAGAGGTTGAAGATCAATTCTCTATTCAGAAATTGACAGGATTAATCGCTCTATAGGGTCCAATTCTCACTATTATTTAACTATTAACTATTTAACCTATTAATAGTTAGTAAGGTAGTTGTTAAGTTTAGGTAGGATTAAGGGATGGAGAATATGGCCATGCAGAATAAGGCATTAATATGTGCTTTATAAGTACTAATAAACAGCTAATATCCTAGTAATATGCATGTTAATAAGCAACTAGTTAATAGTGAGAACTGGACCCTAAACTAAAGTGTTACCTATATATTTAATGAATTACACTGTATTTCAACATTGTCTAAATTTCTGCAATAAAAGTTCAGTGATGACATTGTCATTCAAATATCACTCCCTCTGTTTTTTTAACAAGTCGCACCTTGCCTAAAGTTGTTTCTTTTCCACCAGGACTCCATGTGGTGACATATATGTCTAATATTTCTCACATTATGCCACCACAAAGAAGCATAAGGAACATAACCATGATATATCTGTACATTTTTGTGACAGGAGCAGTTTGACTGTGAGACAGAGACTTGTATATGTCGCCGCTAGCATCACAAAGACCTGCACTGTTTGACACTAATATGCAAGACACACTGTCACACAGGCTAAAAAAAAAAAATTTCAATAAAAATAAGGCAAGATTATGTGGCAAAAATACAATTTCATGGCCAGTAATACTTATTTACAGCTACCTTCTGAATTCACCTTCCATTTTTGCGCTCATCCTGCTGGAGTTGACATGGACGGATCAGGTCTTCTCGGGTCATTGCTTGAGTTTGTAAGTTTAGAGGCTGTCTCTCCAGAAGAGAGAGACACTGGGGACGGTTTCTCTAAAGAAGATTGTGGTGGGAAAGTAAGAGGGATACAGCGATCCTTCAGCTTCTGGCTAATGGCTGATGTGTTAGATGTAGCTGGCAGGAAGGAATAAGGGGGCGCTGTCACCTGTCAGAGGAGGAGTATTGATGCCTGGCTAATGCTGCCCACTCGTACAGTTAATGAAGCTCAGTCTCCAGCAGCAGCCTGAGGCCCACACACTGCAGCTGTCACACAGTTCAACACAGGCTCAAGTCTGACCCCTAGTGCTCAAACCACAGCACTGAGCCTCAGTGATGATCTATCACAGGACATTTGACTGAAATATGCCTTCTGTTTAGGTCAATGGAAATGTGGCCAAAGAGATGGGGCTGAAGGACTCAAAGTTATCAGTCAGTCCGTCCCCTTCTAACGCATCCTCCAACGCCTCCCTCATGACTCCGCCCACTGGGACTCCGCCCCCTGAGGTAAGACAGCATACTAACATACTCTTTAAGTGCTTTTATTTCGGTAATATTATATTATCTGAACGTACAGTTTTTAAAAAAAATATACTTTTATTATTTGAAATGCACATTCAATACAATTAATCACATTTTTTTCACAAGGGACTGTGTGACATTTATGCATATTGTTTCGCATACTATGTTTTAAAAAATAGTCAGCAGTATACAGTATAAACTGTGTACAGTGTGGTAAGCAGCTGGTGTACCATTTCAAAGAGCATAACAAACTGTCTGAAACTACCCTAATGAAATATTACAAAAACATTTTCCATTAGAAAGTAATTTCACATGCTTGTAATAGATCCTGAAGGTGACCATTTTAGGCAATTTCAAAACTTTATGTTTGTTTCTCTTCCTTTCTGCAGGCTATGGAGCCGTCCATCAGAGATGCCATCCCAGAGCTCAATCTGTCCTTACAGCAGGTGAAAGAGCGCGCTCACCAGAAACGCTCCAATAAGAGAGCTCCGCCTATGGACTGGAACAAGAAAAATGAACTCTTCAGTAACCTATAGACCTCCTCCAGCCGTCTCTCTGTCCATCCATCCATCCATCCATCCATCCATCCATCCATCCATCCATCCATCCATCCATCCATCCATCCATCAGCTCTGTTTAAGACTTGATGAAACAGAGCAGATCTTATAATGAGGTCATCATTAAAGTAGGCTCAATATGATGTGTGTACAGTATGTGTGTGTATATTTATAAATATATACACAGAGATTTATATGTATTCAGAATTATGTATTTGAATTACTAACAGATTATATTAGTACATCAGCTATGGGCAAATGGAATGTAACATTCTACTACTGTGATGTATTACAATCACTGGCTGTGTTCAGAATGGAGAACTTATTGTAATATTACTGCTTACTGAATATTGTGCATTACACATTGTATACTGCTTACTGTTTAAAAGATATAGTAAAACAGTAGTAGTGTTATGATGTTATGCATACAGTGATATGCTATACTGTTGTCACAGGACCACTACATTGCATGTTTAACTTAATGAGCAGCATCTAGTTATCATTTTGAAAATAAAGTTACTTTTTTATTAATTCAATTTTGTGTTATGTTAGTATGCAATATTATGTTAGTATGCTATTCTGAACAGAGCCTAATTCAACATGTTTGACATTGAGCAGGTGTGTGTGTGTGTGTGTGTGTGTGTTCAATGGGGTTCTATATAGAACCCTAGGGTTCTTGAATCAATTTAAAGAACCCTTTATGCCAAAAAGTTTCTATATATGAAGTGCCTGACAGAACCCTGTAAGGTTCTATATAGAACCGTTTCTTCTTCGATGTGAAAGCGTCTGAGTTCTAAACAAACTATGTAGTTTGATTTATGAATGATTTCTTAAGCCAGCCTATGTCTCATTTCTCTACCAATTCTGTTGAGAATTATTTCATTGTTTTATAATGAAGGAACAAACGAAGACTAGATAGAAGTGCTGACGATCACCTGTAACCACAGGAATCTCATCATTACTATTGTAAACAGATACAGTGGTGTCCAAAAGTCTGAGATATCTATAATAAGCAATGAAGCATTTTGTATTAAATAGACATTAAACAGAAAAGGATTTTTACTAGTGGCCTGAGACATTTGGAGTGAACTGTAAATTCCTGTTAGTGTATCAATGTCTTGTTCCAGTCAGTGAGGTATTTTGAGACACCTGCTATTTGATTTTTTTTCTATGTTGGGTTGACATGCCCTAACATAATCCTGTACTTCTGATCACTGCATTGTCATGTTATTTCATATTTGTAAATGTTATTTCTTTATTATGTAACAATACATTTATAGAGCACACTCACTTTGTTCAGAAAATTTATTATAGTAGACAAATTATTTCTGCAGTGTTTTATGCATGTGATACACCATGATTCTAACACCGTGTCTACATGCGGACACAAGCGGCGCAATGCTACAAAAGACAATAGCACTCATTTTAATTAGTGATACGGTCTAAACTGGATGTGGCGCGACACAAAATTGATGCCCTGTTCTACTTCGACTTACTCCAAGCGCTCGCGCTACTTCTGACATGAAGGACAAATTTAAGAAATTTTGAGTTGGTAGCTATGTCTGACCTAAAGGGATCAGAAAGCTTTTTTTTTTTTTTGGTCATACATTTTCTCTATTGACAAAAATGTACTTTACATTTTATCAATATTTCATCATTTCATGATACTTTTTATTGACATTTAATCTGACTATTCATCACATTACAAAACATTGTCGTTCATGAAAGGGGGTCGCACTTGCAAAAAGGTTAAGAATCGCTGATGCGTAGGAAACTAAACAAGAATTATTTTTTATATGAAGCATGATACCAATATGGTTACATTATCTAATAGTTCTATCATAAGGCATGCATAAAACTGTGTACAATACAAAAGACAATATACTAGACAGTAATAATACACACAATGTCCTGGGGATATGCATGTTCAGTGATAGAAAGGTTTGTCTATGAATTAATGGAAAGAAGTCCGTTTTATGGGCCTTGTGTGTCTGTTTCTCCGATGGCCTGTGCTGTACATTTGGCCACCTTCCCCCAGCTGGAATGTCTCTGAGGGTCACTAGTTACCTGGCTAGTGTCAGCAGGGGGAATAAAAGTTGATAATGATCAACTGAATGGTCTGCTTGGACCTTTGCTTGTTGTTGTCTTGTTGTTGCTTGTTGTTGTCATCCAAATGGATCATTTATTAAATATAATAAATAATTGTGTCTGATTGGTCCAACCGCTGCACCATGAATATGATCCACAAACATTTGACAACCCAAATGTGTATCATTATTATGGATGTATAAAATCAGCATATAGGGGGTATTACATAGAGAAATCTGTCTTAAAAACAAATGATCACAGCCATTGTTTAAATGTTCATATTTTACCAACAAATTGGAGTAGAAACGGTGGCAGATCTCTGCATGTGTAGGGGTGGGCTGGGGTAGGCTGAGCCCACCCAAACGTCTGCCTTGCCCACCCAATCAGAATTTAGGCACAGATTGTGTTAATTGTTTTTTATTATTTGGGCATTGTCTTATAACAATCTGAGGCAGGCTGTGTGTTGAGAAGTTGGATGAAGGGCTGTAAAATGACCCAACCAATCAAAAACATTACACCAAAAAATTACAGTACTTTTCTTTTATTAGCTGAAAGTAACAGTGCGTTATGCCAGCTAACAAATATTTGTTCTCAGAACATTTTCCAAATGTTCAGTTTTCTTGATGTTAGTGGAACGTTTTTTTAAGGTTAGTATGATGTTCCTGAAACATTCTTTCAAATTTAATTTTTATTTACAACTCAACATTCTAGGAACGTTGATTTGTAACATTCTAAAAACATAAAAATGTCCAGTTTCCTTAATGTTAATGGAACATCATTTAAAGGTTAGTATGATGCTCCTGAAACATTCGAACACCTGCTGTTAACAACCAGAATCACTGAAGAAAAGAGAAACAACAAAAAAGAAAAAATAGAAGAGACGAGCAGAAACACATGAACTACAACTGACTTCCAGCTACAGCCTTAAATGAAATCAACTGAAGAATACAAATCTCTCAAGATCTCAGCAGAGGAGGATTAAACAACTCCACAAACAGCATTACCAGCTTTACTGACCAGTTTGACTTTATTTCTGTCATACGTCTACAGAGGTTCTTATTGTGAATTAACAGAGAGGTTTAGATGTTGATGTTTTATTGAAAATAATAGTTTTCACCATTATGATAATCAGTGTTTGCTCAATCAAAAATATTCTAACATAAATACAGTAGTAAAAGAATCCAGCTGCAATGCATGCTGAGAGCCATGAATGAGTTATGTGTGCTGGCATGAAGCATGTCACTCAATTGTTGAGTTTCATATGCTGATTGTTGAAGTCTGTGAGTGTCTAAATTACACCGTTGTTAATACAACCCGAATGAGCCAATATGATTATTCACAATAGAACATAGATAACATAACAAACGTTTAAACTGTGAAATGTTACACTTTTATCCACTAAATGAGCTCATTCCAAATTTGATGCCTGCTACAGGTCTCAAAAAAATTGGCACGGGGGCAACAAATGGCTGAAAAAGCAAGAAATTTTGAAAAGATTCAGCTGGGAGAACATCTAGCAACTAATTAAGTTAATTGATATCAGGTCTGTAACATGATTAGCTATAAAAAGGATGTCTTAGAGAGGCAGAGTCTTTCAGAAGTCAAGATGGGCATAGGCTCTCCAATCTGTGAAAGAGTGCGTAAAAAGATTGTGGAATACTTTAAAAAATAATGTTCCTCAATGTCAAATTGCAAAGGCTTGCAAATCTCATCATCTACAGTGCATAACATCATCAAAAGATTCAGTGAAACTGGAGAAATCTCTGTGCGTAAGGGACAAGGCCGAAGACCTTTATTGGATGCCCGTGGTCTTCGGGCCCTCAGACGACACTGCATCACTCATCGGCATGATTGTGTCAATGACATTACTAAATGGGCCCAGGAATACTTCCAGAAACCACTGTCGGTAAACACAATCCGCTGTGCCATCTGCAGATGCCAACTAAAGCTCTATCATGCAAAAAGGAAGCCATATGTGAACATGGTCCAGAAGCGCCGTCGTGTCCTGTGGGCCAGTCTCATTTAAAATGGACTGTTTCAAAGTGGAAAAGTTTTCTTTGGTCAGAGTCCAAATTTGACATTCTTGTTGGAAATCACGGACTCCGTGTCCTCCGGGCTAAAGAGGAGGGAGACCTTCCAGCGTGTTATCAGCGTTCAGTTCAAAAGCCAGCATCTCTGATGGTATGGGGGTGCATAAGTGCATACGGTATGGGCAGCTTGCATGTTTTGGAAGGCACTATGAATGCTGAAAGGTATATAAAGGTTTTAGAGCAACATATGCTCCCCTCCAGACGACGTCTATTTCAGCAGGACAATGCAAAACCACATATTGCAGCTATTACAGCAGCATGGCTTCATCGTAGAAGAGTCCGGGTGCTGAATTGGCGTGCCTGCAGTCCAGATCTTTCACCTATAGAGAATATTTGGCGCATCATTAAATGAAAAATAAGTCAAAGACAACCACGAACTCTTCAGCAGCTGGAAACCTATATCAGGCAAGAATGGGACAAAATCCCAACACCAACTCTCCAGAAACTCATAACCTCGATGCCCAGACGCTTCAAACTGTTTTGAAAAGAAGAGGAGATGCTACACCATGGTAAACATGCCCTCATCCCAACTATTTTGAGACCTGTAGCAGGCATCAAATTTGAAATGAGCTCATTTTGTGCATAAAATTGTAAAATTTCTCAGTTTAAACATTTGTTATGTTATCTATGTTCTATTGTGAATAAAATATTGGCTCATGTGATTTGAAAGTCTTTTAGTTTTCATTTTATTCAAATTTAAAAAACGTCCCAACATTTCCGGAATTCGGGTTGTAACTTCATGCTCACAATATGGTTTCATACATTTTTTAAATTTGATTTTCACAGTAGTATCACATGATCAGTAGCATTTAAACTAATTAATAACAAAACACACTTCTGATCAGTGAATCAGGCCACTTCACAATCACCTGATGTTATTCTGTCTCAAATTCTTCTGATACAGTAAAAGTGTTTTCTGAACACACAGTTAAAGCAGCCAGATGAAAACTAACAAAACAATCAAGAGTCAAGAGCCCAACTACAGGAAACACTGATCACCACAATGGTGACATTAAATGTTTGTTCCTGCTTTACTTTAACACTCTAGTGTGGACACATATGAACACTGAGCAGTGTTAATAAAACATAGGGGTTTCACAGACAGGGCTTAGATTAAACCAGGATTAGGCTAGGCCATAGTTCAGTTAGGACATTTAAGCAGCTGGGTACTGCATATTGAGTAAAAACAATGGCACTGACGTATTTTAAAATATGTCAGTGCAAGTTGCTTTCAGTTAAATCAGCTCAAACTTGCATTTTAGTCTGGAACTAGACTTAAGCCTTGCCTGTGAAACAGGGGGAGGGGATTTTGCTCTTTTGCTCAATAAATATATTGCAATATAAATGGCTAAACATAGTATTCAATATAAATATTCCACATTTCCACAAACCATGGTAAATTACTACAGTTCATTCAAGGTAAATGTTTGATGAAAAGGGTGGTAATTTTGGGATTTAAATGTCTTCTATCTTCATTCATGGCATGCTTCTCCTGTTTTCCTCATCAGTCTTGTTGGGAATGTTGAGGCTGTTTCATCCGATTAAAAGTAGTTTAATCGTCGAGTGATTTGTGGTTTTGTAACTGAGAGGTGTGTCGAATTGAAACGCTTCTCACTAGATGTTGCAACGCTGTTATTAATGGTGACAGGGAATAAACGCAGCTCCTTTATGCTTTCATTCCGTTATCCACTGGGCCGTGCTGTGTAGTTCAAAGTAAACTAGTGAAACACATGAAAACAGTGCTATTTGTTTTGTATTTGTTGTTACTGACTGAGAAACAACTTCAGATGATTCAGTGACAGAGCGGTCCGAACGAAATCCAAATCGTTTCAGCTTGTCATGGAAGTGCGTTTGGCCAATTCACAGAAAAGAAAGAATTGTTAGAAATACGGGACACGCATAATAACTGCTGAAATATTCACACGAAAAACGTTTCTCAGGTCAGTCGGAGGAGCGTGCATGGTACGAATGGTGCATATATACACTATATTGCCAAAAGTTTTGGGATAACTGCCTTTACGTGCACATGAACTTTAATGACATCCCATTCTTAATCCGTAGGGTTTAATATGGAGTTGGCCCACCCTTTGCAGCCTCAACTCTTCTGGGAAGGCTTTCCACAAGGTTTAGGAGTGTGTTTATGGGAATTTTTGACCATTATTCTAGAAGCGCATTTGTGAGGTCAGGCAGTGACGTTGGCGAGAAGGCCTGGCTCGCAGTCTCCGCTCTAATTCATCCCAACGGTGTTCTATTGGGTTGAAGTCTGGACTCAGCGCACTGTGTGCCTCAGCATGCGCTGACCCCGCTCTGTGATTTTACGTGGCCTGCCACTTCTTGGCTGAGTTGCTGTTGTTCCCAATTGCTTCCACTTTGTTATGATACCACTAACAGTTGACCGTGGAATATTTAGTAGTGAGGAAATTTCACGAATGGACTTATTGCACAGGTGGCAACCTATCACGGTACCACGCTTGAATTCACTGAGCTCCTGAGAGCGACCCATTCTTTCACAAATGTTTGTAGAAGCAGTCTGCATGCCTAGGTGCTTGATTTTATATACCTGTGGCCATGGAAGTGATTGGAACACCTGAATTCAATGATTTGGAGGGGTGTCCCAATACTTTTGGCAATATAGTGTAGCTGTACAGCTGCAGGCGCCACTGCAGACATGTATCTAACCGAATTTAGCCGCACCGACAGGAAAAGAGGAGGAGAGAGGTTGGGGTGCCCTCAGGCTGGATAAGAACAACTGGTGTGCCGCCAGTTGAAGAGCCCTGGTCTATGCCATAGGCTACGCGTGCTACACACAGCCAACGACGTAGCTACTGCAAAGGTTCAATGCGGAAGTATAAATCAGCCTTAAGCCATTTTTAAGCCAGAAAGTTAGTGACCCTTAATATTTAAAGGACGTTCGAAGAACGTTGTTTAAAGAATGTTTTCTGCAAACATTATGAAAACATTCATCAAATACGAATGACACTATACTCTATGGTGATTTCATGAACATTGTTTTGAAAGTATTTAATTGTAACACTTGCATAACCTTTACATAATTTTAGATAAAAGTAGGGAACAATAACTATGGGACAGGCTACAAAACTTTCCCAGGTTCCAAGGATGTTCTTTTAAAACAGCACACACAACCTTATCTATCTTAAGTTAGTTGTCATTATCATGTTTAAAGGATGTTCTAAAGCCCAAAGTATACTTCAGCAGTTAGTCTAAAGTTCAGCTGCTAGAGTTCTTACCAGGGCAATATGATCATTTAACTCCAATTTTATTATCTACACTGGTTACCTATTAAGTTCTGTAACGATTACAAAGTATTGCTGCTGACCTATAAGACCTTAAATGGTTTAGCTCCTGTGTTTAACAAGTCTTCTCACCCTACAATCCATCACACTCTTTAAGGTCACAAAACTCTGGACTTTTGGTAATACCTAGGATATCTAAGTCCACTAAAGGAGGGAGAGCGTTTTTGCATTTGGCTCCTAAACTCTGGAATAGCCTTCCCGATAAGGTTTGTGGCTCAGACACACTCTCCCAGTTTAAATCTAAATTAAAGACACATCTCTTTAGCCAAGCATTCACATAATGCATCTCATAACCTTGGACTTCAGTTATATCAGATCAAAAGCACATGACTGTCTATTGCTTGAAATGTTATGAACAGCAGCTACACTAATCATTTTCCATTTGCTTTTCTGTTTCTACCTTGGGATGCCATCCTGAGTACACCAGCTCCAGTTTGGATCCAGTCTCTTACGAAGATTTCAGATGACCCAACCCCTGTGAAGAGACGACGCCAACCCCTGCGAGGACTTCAGATGACACCAACTCTGAATCAACAAACAAAACTGCCAAATATTCTATATATTGTAATCATTATGATCACAACTTCTAATAATTCTATTCTTTTCCCGCCGTTGACAGAATTTTCACAGGAAAAAAAGAAGCAGAAACAAGCGATATAAGCATTGCTTATGCACATTGTAGTCTTTGAAGAAGAAAAATTTTTTTTCTCTCAGTTTTTTGTTCAAAATGTTCAGTTTTTTATTAAGGAAATAGTTAATGAGCTCATTGTTTCTGCCTAAATGAATACATCATGTTAGTTATCTGCATGATCTGTATTATCTTAGAACTGTACATTCTGACATATGGACATTACTTTGATACAGTAGGTAGAAACATGTATTTTCTATAAAGCTGCTTTGAAACGATATGCATTGTGAAAAATAATATGCACTTAAAAAATAATAATTAAAAAGTGACAATGTTGTAGTCCAAAGGTAAATACACTACATGACTTCAACAAAGATATTCACCTTAATTTTCAGTCTGGAGACTCCACTTAAAGGCCACATAAACACAGCAGGAAAGTGTCTCTCCTTGACCAGGAATGAGAAGCTGCTTTACAGACACGCCTGTTTTCCACATGTCACTCAAACACAGAAGCAGGAAACTATTTCAACTCCTCAGTTCAGGGAAACAGAAACTGAAGTGTTGTTGAGCTGTTGTGTGTTTGTGTCTCTCTCTATTCATGCAGTAAATTGTCAGAAGCCAGATTTTCTCAGGATGAGTTCACATGTCCAGTGTGTCTGGATCTCCTGAAGGATCCAGTGACCATTACCTGCGGACACAGTTACTGTAAGAGCTGTATTACATGCTGCTGGGATCAGGAGGATGAGAAGAGAGTCTACAGCTGCCCTCAGTGCAGACAGACCTTCAGTCCAAGACCTGATTTAGGTAAAAACACCATTCTGGCTGAAATGGTGGAGAAACTGAAGAAGACTAAACTTCCTGCTGACTGTTACGCTGGAGCTGGAGACGTGCAGTGTGACGTCTGTACTGGAAGAAAGTACAAAGCCGTCAAGTCCTGTCTGGACTGGTTCATTACAAAATGAACAGATTGAGGATAGTGTGATTTTGAATAATGAAATAACAGAAACAGTTGTGAACAATGTGAGGAGTGAAGATGTGGAAAATGACATTAGTAGTGGAGAAAATAGTGTAAAAAAAATCACAGTTCAAAATGTGAAGAAAATTGTGCTGCAGAAGATGAGGGATGAAGAAACACTTTATGAGATTTCAGATATTGAGTCACAAGTGATGGAAAACAAATTCAGAAGAAATTAATGACTTTCTTGATTCAACGTTTAAAGTGGTTGATGTAAAATAGTTCTACCAGAAAGACTCGGGAGGCAAGATAACATAACAATATTTATTAACAATCAGCAAGCAAAATATTGTAAGATAAAGTTCTTTGGCGTAGACCCCGTCCGTAGCTCACATCCTAAAGGGTTGCGGACTCTGCATTTCCTTCCTGAAGATGAAGGCAGGGGTGTAGCCGACCCCCTGGGAGGTATGGACAGGGACCATCCTGGTGGTGGTGGGGAGGATGGAGGTGAAGGTTGGCGTCAGCATCTGCGGACTCAGACATGTGTCAGCAATCTTTTATACTCCAAGTGTAAGATAATGAATGGGTAGATCTAAACTAATAGGTGACGTAACATCGAGTCTTCCTGGCAAAACTTACGCTAGAGCTTTCATTTCTTTCCAGATATGGAGAAATTTATAGTATCAGTGTTGTTGTTGTTGCAATAAATAAATAAATAAATAAATAAAAAGCTCAGAAGTTCTGGATAAAAAGATAAGATTCCTGCTGAAAAAGATGCAGATGAAATGAAGATAAAGTTCACCTTCACGAAAATAGTTACTCTGTGCTATTTCTTTTCTGCCTATGTCTTCTTCTTGCTTCTCTATGTGTGTGTGGAAAGTCAGATCATTAAATAATACAGTTTTTCTCGATTGCTAGAACAATTCATGAAACAATTCACCATTTTCTCACAACTATAAACACAATCTCAGAACTACACACCAACTTGTACAAACCTCAAACTGTCACATCAAAATCTAATATTTATGTCAAAATCATATTCTCTTTCTTCAGAATCAAACTTTGGCCTCAGCTGACACACAAAACCTACAAATACACAGACTACTTTCCTGCCCAGTGAACACTAGTGAGATCAGTTCTAAACACTGAAACAAAAAACTCTTATGGGGATTCAGGAATGATTTTGCAGCTCAATGTCTATTACAAAATAAATGAAAGAGTGCAGATACAGTAAAATACAACAATGAGCTTCAGGAAAAAATATTTTTTCATTACACTACTGTAAAGTGATCTAACACTAGATAAAAAAATCACTAAATAAGAAAAGTTCAAATACCAAATAACTGAATATGAACTTGGTATGTAACACAATACTGTACTGTATTGTATTACATACCAAGTTCATATTCAACTTTGTGCAGTAAAAATAAATAAATTCAGCACCTTCGGCCAAATGTCATTACTGTCACGTTTTGAGTTTGTCTTTTCATCTGTTTCTACTTCCTGTTCATGTTTAAGTTTCATTGTTATTCTTTGAGTTTGTTCATTTAGTCACATGTTCCCCTTTGTTCTCAGTTTCCCGCCACTTGTTTGTATCCTTTAGTTACTCATTTGATTAGTGTCCTCATTTCAGCTGTGTCTTGTTAATTAGTCTCGTTAACTCTCTGTTTGCGTTGTATTTAAGCCCTTAGTTTCAGTCTAGTCTTTGTCTAGCTTTGATTATGTTATGTGGTGTTTGTTAGTTACTTTCATGGTGTTTTTTCCTTGTTCCTGGTACTCCATTAAATGTTCTTGAAGATATCTCCTTCGTTGTGCTTTTGAAAACTACAACCCACACTTGATAATTACAATATACAGTACTTTAGCAGATTCTTGAAAAGACTTTCTCTTCCTCCCTTAGGCAGTCGTCTCTCAGTTCTGCAAAAATACAGCACATGTAAAAAGAATTGGCTACAAATAAGCTTGATAATCACAAGTTTGAGGGTGTACAGCATGTACTACAGTTTACTGTACAAAGAATAGTGAAATTTCAGAGTACTGATACTGTGAACTATAATTGTACTGTATGTGTAAGCAGTATAAAAACCCTGTAGATGTGCTATTTGATTTTACATTGTGATACTTGAGTTAATTATATGATGTGTTTGTGTTTTATGAATGTGTAGGATTATTCCTGAACAACGCCCACCAAATTAACACAACTCCACATCCCAAAGATCAAAGAGATCCAACTCCCCCCACCGAACCATTTGTGAGCCATAAAGTTGAACCTGTGGACTAAAATGGCCGATCGAAGACGGCTCCTCGATGTCTGCTTAATTACAAATGCATTTGATTGTGGTAACAGAGCAAAAGATCAAAGAGACCCTCTTTTGTTTTGTTAACTTTAAGAAAAGAGATCAGCAAACACCAGGACGCAAGGTGTAAATTCCCACTGTTATCAGGATCTCGGACTTGCGACACATCTCAAGGTCACAGCAGGCCATCACGGGAATCACCTCCAGGAAACATTCCCTCTGCCCAGCTTTGCATTTCAAAAGACATTCCAAAGTTCCCCTGGCAGACAATGAAGCCACTCTCTTTGTTTTAAACAGAAACAATGTCAGAAATGCTGCCTTTAACATATCATACGTATTAGGCATGTTTTATTTTTGTTCATACAACCTGTGTAATTCTCTTTGTATGTTTAAATTTGATTACAGGTAAATTCTTAGGAAAGTCTACCTCAATTACAGAGAGTATGTACTGTTTGGTATCGTAGTGATGGATGAATGATGTAGAGTATTTTGATGCAATAATGATTTGTGTAAGATGTATAACATTTGAACTAGGAAAGTTAATTTCTCAAAGTTCTGACCAAAATCCCTAAAAGTTTGAGAACAAAGGACCAGGTGGTCCGATGACAATTACATGCAAGACACAGGAGAGGTGGGCGTAGGACCCGCCCAAAACCACATCTGATTGGCTAAAACACTTGCAAAGGTGGAACCAACAAACCGTTCAACCTTTTGCTTTTTGCCTTTGCTTGTGCTTCTTCACCTTGGCCTTTGCTGAGTCGGCGGACAAACCATCGTCCTGCCTGCAAGCTAAACCTCTTCAAGAACTCACTCAACCCCCTGCAAGAACCTTCGTTGAACTTCGCAGAAGAAGACTCGCTCAAAGTGTTTTAGTTCCAGCACCTCCTCGAGACGCCGAGAGAAATCTACGCAGCAACGCGTAACCCTGCAACCACTCAACGAAGATTCCATTTCCTGCAAAGCCAACTCTTTCCCCATGGAACGCTTTCCTCAGAACACTTGACCGACTTCCAGCAGAGCAGTGCCGCAAAGATTCCTTCAACTCCGTCACGAAGGGAACATGCGCTTACAGGAGCATCCAAACGCAAGTAACACAGGTCTCCTAATTTTGCTGAGCTGGTGCAATTTTTATTAAGCAAATGAAACTATGGTTGAATTGCTAGTATATTAATTCTCTCAGGTTACGGTCAAAGAATATTGTTAAAGCTAGACAATTGGGGACTCCCGATAACAATCTCACAATTTCCCTGTAACTGTATGTATGAATGAATGTGTGTGTGTGTGTGTGTGTGTGTGTTTTCATTAGATTAGTTTGTGTGTATTAGAGTAGTTCAATAAAGTCTTGTTTTGATTTTTCACATATGCAAGTGTCTTGTACTGTGTGCTTGCCAAATTACTGCCTTAAACTTTTAGATTTTGCTACCTTGCTCATATCAGTAATCATAACTTTATATTATTACCATTGGCCACGGGATAATATTTTGTCCAGAATTGGTAAAATACATTAACTTCAATTTTTCGGTGGATGAATAATTGATAAAGTGTTAAATATTAATTCTGAATCATTTACAGTTTAATTCTGTTCTTATTCACTGTAATTTAATCACCTTTGAGTTATAATTGATCCGAGTTAATTCTTACAAATGAGAACATGATTAAAACTGTGTAAACTCTGTAAAACTTTTTTTTAAAGTTTGGGGTCATAAGATCTTTAATAATTCTTTTGTTCTCTTATGCTCACCACGGCTGCATTTATTTGATCAAAACTACAGTAAAAGCAGTAATTGTCATGATCACACCAGGCTCTCCCTCACTCATCCGACCGTCACACTCACCAGAGTCCTGAACATGGACTACATTTCCCATCATCCTCCCTGGGCACTATCTTCTAGTACATTAGAAACGTCTCAGGTTACGTCTGTAACCCTGGTTCCCTGAATAGGGAATGAGACGCTGCATTGAACGCTTTGGGATCACCTCTGCGTGATTACGTCTTGAAGCACTTGTGAAATCGAACCAATAGGGTGACGGGACGTCAGAGCGGGTGAATGGAATTCACCCAAGCAGGAGACAGACGTGCCTGCATCGTGGTGGAATCCCAAACTACCCCTAGATAGCTGGTAGTTTGAGCTGGAAGAAGCACACTTTTCTTGGCATTGAGTCTCAGCCCTAACCTTCTCATATGGGACAGAACAACATCTCGATGTTGAACTGCCTGTTGCTCGGATTGAGCTAGAATCAACCAATCGTCGATATAATTTAGCACGCGGATGCCCTGGAGTCTCAGGGGAGCCAGAGCTGCATCCATGCACTTCGTGAAGGTGCGGGGTGAAAGAGATAGGCCGAACGGAAGAACCTTGTGTTGGTAAGCTTCGCCCCCGTAAGCAAACCTGAGGAACTTCCAGTGTTGAGGATGGATGGATACATGAAAGTAAGCGTCTTTCAGATCTATTGTCACAAACCAGTCCTCGGACCTGATCTGTGTGATGATCTGTTTGAGCATCTTGAACTTGAGCTTTTGTACTGAGCGATTTAATATGCGTAAATCTAGAATAGGACGCAACCCTCCATCCTTCTTTGGAACAATGAAATACCGAACTGTATTTTGTAACCCTTTTCTATCATGAGCAGCACCCATCGAGAAATATTGGGGAGAAGTTTCCATTCTGCCAAAAATTCTACTAAGGGAACCAGTCTCTCGAGACTGGCCTCTGGTGTTTTTTGTGCATTCAACTCAGCGCCCTGAAGCGGCGAACCGGCAGGGAACAACCGAATCAAACGCTGGCCGGACCTCCTCAGAGGGTCAGCGGGGACCTGAAGCACACGAGGTGGCAGGGTTGGCAGAACGGCCCCCTGAGGGCACCGAAGAGGGACGGGTGCCATGTAGTGTGATACGGGACCCTCCCCGGAGGGGGCTGCCCTCAGAAGTCCTGCACTACCGGCGTCAGGACTTCTTTGAAGCCTTCCTCGCGACAATGACAGTCCGCAGATCTGTCTTGCCCTTGGGAGGCTTCGACTGTGTCGTCCGTCCCAGTCCCCAAGCTCTTTGCGGGGGAGCACGGGTGGCGACACTTTGTTTTTGTTGCGCTCTATGCGCGAATGAGGAGCTTCTTGACGGCCGAGACTGCTCCCGCTCAGCAGCCTCGGGGGAAAGAGAGCGGCGGGGGAGGAACTTCTGGAAGGCCGCTGACTGTTTTCTGGCTTCCTGGAACCTCTCGACAACCGAGGTGACCGAGTAGCCAAAGAGGCCCAGGGAAGACAGCGGCGCATCCAAAAGAACACTCTTATCTCTTTCTTTCATATCTGAGAGGTTCAACCATAAATGCCTCTCCGTGGCCACCAGGGCTGCCATAGTACGGCCGATTGTTTTAGCCATCTCCTTGGTGGCCCGGAGAGAAAGATCAGTGGCTTTCCTGAGCTCCTGAGAGTGGGGAGGCGAGCTTCGAAACCATTCATTTATTTCCCCCAGCAGGTCAGCCTGATAAGCTTGTAATATAGACATGGTATGTAAACAAGCTGCAGCCTGACCTGCTGCCGAATAAGCTTTGCCCACCAGCGCTGATGTAGTTCTTAATGGTTTGGTGGGCAGCATCGGGGATTTAAGGGACGATGCAGACTCGGGCGAGAGATAGCTCGCAAGCGTCTCTTCTACCCGAGGCATCGACCCATAACCATACTGTTTGAGCCCCATAATGTTGGAATAGACCGAAGTCTGGGGGCTATAAACTCTATATTGCGTCGGTCTTTGCCACGACCTCGACACCTCGGTGTGGAGGACGGGAAAGAACGGCAATCCCCGACACTGAGGCTGTGACCGGGTGGGCAGAAAGCGCTCATCCAGCTTACTTCTCTGACATGCTTCAGCTTTTTCTGGTAGCCATTCAATATTTAGTTTTGCCACTGCCCTGGTCACAACCTCTAGCAGCTCCTCATATGCTGGAGATGAGGATGGCGAGTCCTCCTCTCCAGCTCCGATGCTCACCACATCCACCTCCTCAGAGCTGGATAGATGTCTATCGCCGGTGTCTCTCTCCGGGGGGAAGAAACCGCACCGCGTGCTTCCACCACCAGAGGAGAGACACTGGGTCTGACAGGTGAGGGCAGAGATAAGGCTGGGCCCGTCTCTAACCCCTCTGTCAGATCCATTTGTGAACCCTAGGAATGAAGCCGCCGCTCTGCCTCGGCAGCAGCGGGACCCGATCCCTGGGGAACACTGGCCGCGGCGCCCTCCTTATCTTTCTTATCAAAGAGTGCCCGGCGAGAACGGAGTGTACGCAGTGTAAGTCTTTCGCAATGCACGCAGACAGCTCCCTCGAGAGCTGCCTGGGCATGCTCCACTCCTAAACAAACAACGCACATCTCGTGTGTATCCCCGCCCGTGAGGAAGCGAGGGCAGGGAGGAACACACTTGACAAACTGTTGTTTGCTGGTCGCCATAGTGTCTTAACATATATATATATATATAATATATAAAATGCTTGGGTGTGAAACAAAATACTCTTGTCCTCAGATGAAGAGATATTTTCAGGCTGTATAAACTGACAGACAACACCAAATAAGACACACAATAACACAGAGCGCTTGCTGAAGATACAGAAGCTGGCGTTCTTTGTTCTCAGGAGTGCTTTATAGTTTCCTGGTCCGTGACGTCACCCGCTCTGACGTCCCGTCACCCTATTGTTTCGATTTCACAAGTGCTTCAAGACGTAATCACGCAGAGGTGATCCCAAAGCGTTCAACGCAGCGTCGATGTTCCCATGAAAGGGAACTGTTGCACCCATCAGATTAGAAAAGGTTAGAGAACAAAGTACTGCACCATGTACAACCAACAAGAGAAGAACTTGTAACCTAGAGCATGTGGTAGAAAATTTTATATAAGCAATATTTCATATAAGCAATAGCCTAATGTATAAGTATAGTCTCAGACTGAACTTATGGTGAACTTTAATGTGTATGTGACTGAATTTCTGTAACTCTTTATACCTGCCCAACTTAGACTGACAAAAACCAGCAAAAAAAAAAATGGTTTGTATGTGCTTGTGATATGTTTGGAACAGCCTGTGTTTGTTAACGCCTGGACGAGTAACGTATAAATAAGGCAAAGACAAATTCTGCTTTGAATAAAAAAGAAGGGTCTGACATCAGAGTGCCTAGCCCTAGACCTTCACCACTGCAATCTCAAAGAACACCTGAACTGGCATAAAAATGGTGAGACTGATTTTTGATCTTAGAGTTTGCAACACTGTGTTGTCAGATGAAAAACTGTTTCTAGACTCCTGATTGAAACTGTCTGTAGAGCCAAACTTAGAGTTTGTACCCGTTAGTATGAAGGTTCACACCAGTTAGTGGGAAGACTAAGTTATACAAGTTAGTGTAACGAGTAAGTGAGGCTTGGGGCTCGCACCAGTTCATGTGAGGGAACAGTTACACAAGTTAGTGTGACAAGAAGGTGCCAAGTTCGGGCACCAGAGAGCACTGTGGTGATGATCACAGAGCTGAGAAAAGGCGACAGTTGAGAACAATGGGGTCTAGAACCAGTAAATCAACACTGACACCTGAAGATTTAGATAGTCCCTTATATAAAGAGATGAAAAATATTGGATATGGTAACAGAATGGGCAGAATATTACAGGTTTCCTGAAAAAGTAACTTTGAGCATAATATTAATTTAAAATACAGTATTTTAATGTTATTTACTTAAAGACTTACATATAAAACACAATTTAAGTTATTTCATTTAATTTATTTCATGATTAAGTGTCATATTTCAATGGAAACTTATTTTCACCAATATTTTAGGCTACATGAGGCAAAAGAATTTGAGGATAAACTGAAATGTATGTGATTTCAACACAACTTCTGCTGATGAATAGAGTGCAACAGTGTTTGCCCACTTTTTCCACAGCCTTGTTTCCAGAGTTATTTTACCCCAAACATTTTTCCCTTAGGGATTTTTAAGTCTTTAAGAGCCATGAACCAAACCAACCAGCTACGAGGTGATATACAACATTACAAACTTTGATTTTTGAAAAAAGTGTTAAAATCAAGACTAAGTCCCATGAAGCACTGCAAATGAAAATCAAATTAAAAACAATGGAGAAATATAAAACTATTTATTTAAACTATTTATGTTGATTAAATATATATTCTACATATTAAATATATAGAAATGTTTCACATTTGTTGTAAAATATGCATATTATGCACACAAAAATTGAAGTAGTTTGAGAGCATAGGGAACTTTACATCATTTGCAGTGTTTTATAGGAGTGGGCGGCCTTCAAAATGTCCTCAAAAAGTTACATAGTTACTGGTGCCAGTACTGCACATGTGTTTATGGCATCATCAAAATACACCACTGAGTGTGCGTGTTGCAACGTCCTCTACATTTTGGCAATTCTCTGATTGGTGGAGATTTCTATGCAGAATCATGGGTAATGTAGTTTTTCACCAGGAATTTCACCATCAAACACAATTTAAATGAAGATGATTAAGCTGATGGCTTCAACAAAGGCATATACCATCGATTAACATCCTCACTGCTCACAGTAGGTCTGTCTTTAAAGGTTGGCGTTCAAAATCAATTTGGCCTATGGAGGAAATGAATGGGATTTTCACTTCAGGAACCGACTGCTGCACTCTATTTCAAGGCTGCTGTAGCTTACAACCTTCTAGCTATTTTTTGCCTTAAGAACAAAAATTGTGCAACCAAATTAAGAACAGAGTTATTTACCAGTTAGCTCTAGTGTGGACTTTGTTCCAATTTAAAAACGTACAAACAGCTCCAATAAGAGAGCTCCACCCATGGACTGGAACAAAAAAAAAATGAACTCTTCAGTAACCTATAGACCTCCACCAGCCATCCATCCATCCATCCATCCATCCATCCATCAGCTCTGTTTAAGACTTGATGAAACAGAGTCGCTCTTATAATGAGGTTATCATTAAAGTAGGCTCAATATAATGTGTGTACAGTATGTGTGTATATTTATAAATATATACACACTGATATTTATATGTATTCATTATGTATTTGAATTACTCACAGATTATATTAGTACATCAGCTATGGGCAAATGGAATGTAACATTCTACAACTGTGATGTATTACAATCACTGGCTGTGTTCAGAATGGAGAACTTATTGTAATATTACTGCTTACTGAATATTGTGCATTACACATTGTATACTGCTTACTGTTTAAAAGATATAGTAAAACAGTAGTAGTGTTATGATGTTATGCATACGGTGGTATGCTATACTGTTGTCACATGACCACTACATTGCATGTTTAATTTAATGAGCAGCATCTAGTTATCATTTTGAAAATAAAGTTAATTTTTTATTAATTCAATTTTGTGTTATGTTATGCAATATTGTAATATTATGTTAGTATGCTATTCTGAACAGAGCCTAATTCAGCATGATTGACATTGAGCAGGTGTGTGTGTGTGTGTGTGTGTGTGTGTGTGTGTGTGTGTGTGAGAGAGACCCTTTATGCCAAAAAGTTTCTATATATGAAGTGCCTGACAGAACCCTGTAAGGTTCTATATAGAACCATTTCTTGTAAGAGTGAAAGCAACTGAGTTCTAAACAAACAATGTAGTTTGATTTATGAATGATTTCTTAAGCCAGCCTATGTCTCATTTCTCTACCAATTCTGTTGAGAATTATTTCATTGTTTTATAATGAAGGAACAAATGAAGACTAGATAGAAGTGCTGACGATCACCTGTAACCACAGGAATCTCATCATTACTATTGTAAACAGATACAGTGGTGTCCAAAAGTCTGAGATATCTATAATAAGCAATGAAGCATTTTGTATTAAATACAACATTAAACAGAAAACGATTTTCACTAGTAGCCTGAGACATTTGGAGCCCACTGTAAATTCCTGGCCTTGTTCCAGTCAGTGAGGTATTTTGAGACACCTGCTATTTGATTTTTTTTCTATGTTAGGTTGACATGCCCTTACATAATCCTGCACTTCTGATCACTGCATTGTCATGTTATTTCATATTTGTAAATGTTATTTCTATATTATGTAACAATCATTTATAGAGCACACTCACTTTGTTCAGAAAATTTATTATAGTAGACAAATTATTTCTGCAGTGTTTTATGCATGTAATACACCATGATTCTAACATGCAGATGCAAGCGGTGCGACACTACAAAATATGATAGAACACATTTTAATTAGTGATACTGAATGAAGTGAAATACATACAGTGAAAATGAATGTGGTGCAACGTGACACAAAACTGATGCCCCATTCTACTTCTGACATACTCTAAGCGCTCGCACTACTTCTGACATGAAGGACAAATTTAAGAAATTTTGAGTTGGTAGCTACATATGACCTAAGGGGATCAGAAAGCCGTGAAATTTTTCACTTTTTTTTTTTTTTTTTGTCATAAATTTTCTCTATTGATGAAAATGTACTTTACATTTGATCAATATTTCATCATTTCATCTGACATTTGATTACATTAACTATTGTAGAAAAATGGCTAATATATGGTTAAATATGGTTATTTTCATGGCCACAGAAAAATAACTCTTACTGTGTACAGTGCTACTTAGAGCATGTAGCTGTGATCACATCGTTAAAGTGACTTTGTTTTGCAAGCAGTGACCACAGAATCAACACTCATGTGAATGTGCGTAAAAGTTTTATTTAACCAAATGATGAACACATAACTAGTCTAAAGAAAGACATGCACAATCATGCATACATGGGTAAAATGGAAAGTGTAAGAGTCAGTTAACCCTCTGGAGTCGGGAAATTTTTGCAGGATTTTTTTCACATTGCAGCAAAACAGGATTAAAATACTCCGTCATTTTTTGTCATAGAGACAGAAGTAATATATCAATTGAAACTATAGAATGTCTTCTTTTATTTGTGTACACTTAGAGTAAAAACAAAATGGTGTTCTTTTTGCAAAATAAAGAAAACTAACATGATGCGTGATCTGTCGTCTCCCTCTGAATGAAGTCCAATCTGATAGTTCTCAGAAAATGAAGTGTAACTTAGTGAATACTAATCACACAAAAATGAGACTTATGTCTAAAGAAACGTTGAAATGTCAGGTTTTAAATCGTGTAAGTCAAATTGAAAACAAAAATTCTCTGTTTATGTAATCTGTATGAAAAGAGAGACATATCAGATGTCCGTGAGTCAGCTCATTATCCACTAATTCGGCCAAGCCCACGGAGCAAGCGCTATTCAGACGCAAATACTGAGGCAATCCATGTATACATCGTCGCAATCATGTATTTATTATCTTCAAAAGTGTCTATCTGCATGTTATAGAAATGTTTATAGCAATCTCTGGAAGCCTCTGTTAGTTCCTGGAATGTCACATGGTATGCCTGTTCTTCATTACGAGTTATTTGTGGACTAAATGTGCACAGAGCGCCCTCCGGCTGCAAGTATGAATTGAAAACACAGTACATCAGAGTATCCAGTGCTCATAGTGATGACAATAAATATTGAATAAATATTACTCCTCTGTATAGAAAATTGACATAAACGTATGAGAATCCATCGATATTTCTCCAAATGTGCATGCTTTTAAGCTAAAAGTCTATATGAAATGCCATAGAGGTAACATGAATGTTCAGACGCTTTGCATCACAGAAATACATTATATTATATTAAAATAGAAAACCATTATTTTACATTGTAATAATATTTCACAGTATTGCTGTTTTTTCTCTATTTTTGATATACAGCATGATGAACATGATACTTCTTTTAAAAACATTATAATAGTAATGCGTCCAATCTTTTGACTGGTTCTGTAATTTAAACTATAATAGGCCTGTACAAAATTTTCTTCACATTATGTGCAATAATACGTGCATGCATGAGATCACAAAAATCATGTTTTCTGTCGAGTGGACATTATATTAACGTTAATACAGCTGAAATGATCCTGTTATCAGAGGATTTTTTTCACATAGCCTACCTGACTGAAAGGGCTCATTACGTGGGTCATTATGCAGGTCATTATGCAGGTCTTTGTCTTTTCAGGTGTGAATCACAGCATTATTCATGAAGATTCACACCCCCATGCATACTGTGTGTCTTGACAAAAAGTGTCTTACAAAATTTAAATCAATATATTGTTTTATATGAACGAGTAGGCAGGATAATTTTTACATCATTTGTGGAAGCAAAAATTCTAGTCTACAACCTCAAATACCCAGAAGTCTTGTAAACACATATTTTGTATTTATTTTGTGGCCTTATTTCAGCGACTTAAGTTTTTTGTTTTTTCAATAACCACGCATAAACGTTATTCCTTCAAAAATACAAACATGTACATACATGTTGCTCACATATAATGGTAGCCTAGTTCATGCTGAATACAGTGCAATGACACCTTTTCCATTAATATGTTTATGAACAACTGAAAAAAGCACAAATGTCAGGGCATGTCAAAACTTCTCCAGGGCCGCAAATCAGCCTCAGACTCCAGAGGGTTAACCACCTAAGAAGAACCATCAGAACCTTGGTAGCAAGGGGTCTACAGCTTATACTAAACTTCTGCTTAGTTTAGTTAAATGTACGATACTTGCAATGCCTTAGCCGTTGAACGAGTGTCTGGATGCAGTCTCAGATGAAAGTCTTGATGGTTCAATAGTTCGATGGTGATGAAGTTGCAGTCAGGTTCTTCTGTGTTGAGTGAAGAATGACGAACTTCAGCGAGGTTAGTCTGACTCTGTTGTTATTGAGAGTTCTCCCTCCCAGATGGAAAGTTGCAATATGGCTTGTTGTTTCAAGAGAGACATGATTTTCTCAGCTTTTTGTTCAAAATGTTGCATTTTTCACGAAACTGACACACATTCAAGTGTTGATTAAATATATATATATATATAATTTACACACACATATACAATGCATAAAGCTAGAATAAAACTTTTTTTAAAGTAGGCTTTGTGTAACGAAGCGGGACTCAGGGTAGGATCCATATGCAAGCTTTATTTAAACAGAGCTCGTGGTCAAACAGGCAAGGGTCAAACAGTGGCAAACAGGTACAGCAGGGACAAGGCAGAATCGTGGTCATAGAACAGGCAGTAGAATCAGGGCAGGCAGATATCGATCACAAGTCCAGTAAACAATCAACAGTCCAAAGGCAGGAAGCAGGGAATCGTAGACGGGGAACAGACAAGGGTAAACAACAGGCAGACAATCACAATAGGAAACACTCAGAAATGTAACCAGAGTATACAAGACCTTGCAAAGTGTGTGTGGATGTGAGTGGCTTAAATAGTCCGGGTAATGAGCTGTAGCTGGGTGTGGAGATTATTGATTGGTGGAGTGAGTGCAGGTGATAGGCAGGGAGGATTGTGGGAAATTAAGTCTGGGAATGACTGGAACTGTGACATTTTGTTCTTTCTTTTGATATATTGCATGTTCAGATATGGGAGATATTCTGGGAGCCATGAAAATTATGTGAAAATGATTAAAATGCTGGCATATTTTTTTTAAACACTGGCAGGGAAAGAGTTAATGAGCTCATTGTTTCTGCCTAAATGAATACATGATGTTAGCTACATGATCTGTATTATCTTTGAACTGTACATTCTGACATATGGACATTACTTTGACACAGTATGCATTTTCTATAAAGCTGCTTTGAAACGATATGCATTGAGAAAAGCGCTATACAAATAAATTTACATTTAAGGCGAGACACCCCAGGTGAATAGGGTAAAAAAATTAACTAATAGATATCACCATACTACCCCAGCTGATTGATTACATTAAAAATTGCAAACATTTTTTGTATTACAAGTTTTCTAAAATATTATGTTTAAATATGCAAATGAGGTGTTATCTAATTAAATATGCGCTAATTTGCATACATTTCTAGAACAAAAATCTGAATATTGGATGACGTCAGGTTCAAAATTCTCGTTTAATTTTTTGGACATGTTAAATTCAAAGGTTTTTACAGAGGGAATTTTGGATATCTCTTTTTATCACTCCATAAGTCAGAAAATACTATCAACAGCCAGAAAAAAAAATATTTTCACCATTTTTTTTAGGAATAAAATGTTGTATAAAATCAGGCAAATTAAATATCAACAAATCCCTCTGTAAAAACCTTCAGAATATAGATAGGAATAAAACTGTAAAGTTTGGTGTATATAAGTTCTGCTGAAGTGGAGATTTCTGACTCAGAGCAGGAGAAAAAACGTCTCGGTTATGTATATAACCTTAGTTCCCTGAATAGGGAACGAGACGCTGCGTAGTCGCTATGGGAACGCCTCTGCGTGATGTCGTCGTGAAGCACGTATGAAATCTGTCCAATCGGGAGACGGTACGTCATAGGTGGGTGACGTCACTGACCAGGAACTATAAAGCCGGCCCGAAAACACTCACATTCAGCTTCTGAAACACTGAAGAAAGTCACTTACGGGCATGCCGGGAGTATGGCAGGGCGACGCACCGTCTCGTTCCCTATTCAGGGAACTAAGGTTATATACATAACTGAGACGTTCCCTTTCAAGGGAACTCGCGCTGCGTAGTCGCTATGGGAACGACAATCCCAACGTCGCCACATGAGCAAGTGGCCGTTCGTGTGAAGCCGAAGCGCACAACTCACATTAACACCTGCGCCCCTGGAGTGGAGCCGAGGTCTAATTCATAGAACCTTACGAATGTATGCGGTGAGGACCAGCCTGCCGCATCACAAACATCATTTAGGGATACCCCTGAAAGTAAAGCCTTAGAGACAGCCATATTCCTGGTCGAATGAGCCCTAACAGCCAATGGTGAAGGCTGTCCAACTGACTCATAAGCAAGTGAGATGGCCTCGACCACCCACTTGCTCATTCTCTGCTTGGATGTGGGGAGACCCTTCCTAGGTGCTCCGAAACATACAAATAGCTGATCAGCTTTTCTCCACATGGCAGCTCTGTGGACATATGCATCCAACGGAGACCCGTCCAGAAGGGATACCAGGTCCGAGAACCAATCTCAGGCCGGCCAGAACAGGGCTACTAATAATAGACGGGCCCCGTCCCGGCGTACTCTCTCCAGAACTCCCGGGAGCAGCGCAATCGGGGGAAATGCGTACAGCGGTAGCCTCGGCCATGGCTGTACCATAGCATCCAGCCCAAGAGGTGCTGGGTTTGACATTGAGAACCACAGTGGACAGTGAGACGTCTCTCAAGACGCAAACAGATCCACTTGGGCTTTGCCGTAGTTCTCCCAAAGGAGCTTCACCACCTCGGGGTGAAGTCTCCATTCCCCGGGCCTCGGCCCCTGCCTCGACAGGATGTCTGCTCCCACATTGAGGTACCCAGGGATGTAAACTGCTCTGAGGGAGAGCAGTTTCCCCTGTGACCACAGGAGGATCTGATTCGCCAGCTTGTATAACGGGCGTGATCTCAGCCCCCCCGGTGATTTATATATGAGACCACCGATGTGTTGTCTGATCGAACTAGCACATGATGGTCCCTGAGGTCTGGGAGGAAGTGTTTCAATGCTAGAAACACCGCCAGCATCTCCAGGCAATTTATATGCCACGAAAGATGATGGTCCTGCCACAGACCCCGAGTTGAGCGACCACTCATGATCGCCCCCCAGCCCGTGAGGGATGCATCTGTCGTTAGCGTGACGCGACGACTGAGAGCTCCCAACACAGGTCCCTGGGACAGAAACCAAGGTTGCTTCCATATAACTAGAGCACGCAAGCATCGCCGCGTGATTCTGATCATACGAAAAAGATTCCCCCTCGGTGAGAACCCCTTGGTTTTGAGCCACCACTGCAGTGGTCTCATGTTTAGCAGGCCAAATTACGTTGGATGCTGCTGCCATAAGACCTAACAGTCTCTGGAACTGTTTGACAGTGAGTGACTGGCCCAGCTTTATGTCTGAGACGGTCGAGAGAATTGATGTTATGCGAGCCGGAGATAGACGGGCGCGCATAATCACCGAATCCCACACCACGCCTAGATAAGTGGTCCTCTGAGCTGGAGAAAGCACACTTTTCTTTGCGTTTAGTCTCAACCCCAACCTTTTCATGTGAGCGAGAACAACATCTCGATGTTGAACCGCCATCTGCTCTGATTGAGCCAGAATCAACCAATCGTCTATGTAGTTCAATATGCGGATGCCCTGCATACGCAAGGGCGTCAGAGCCACGTCTACACACTTGGTGAAGGTGCGGGGTGACAATGCTAGGCCGAAGGGAAGAACCCGATATTGGAATGCTTCGCCCCCGAAAGCAAACCTTAGGAACTTCCTGTGTTGCGGGAGGACTGATACATGGAAGTATGCGTCTTTTAGATCTACCGTCACAAACCAGTCCTCGGATCTGATTTGTGACACGATATGTTTGATTGTCAGCATTTTGAACTTGAGCCTCACTACTGTTCGATTCAACTGACGAAGATCTAAGATCGGACGCAATCCCCCGTCTTTCTTTGGCACAATGAAATAGCGGCTGTAAAACCCTGACTCCCTGCTGGGAGGAGGAACCCTTTCTATAGCCTCCTTTCGCAAGAGAGTCTCTACTTCTTGTGCCATCACCAGAGCCTGCTCGGGGCCCACCACCGAGGGCAGGACCCCGTTGAATCGGGGTGGGCGTGTTCTGAACTGATTCGCATACCCCTTTTCTACTGTGTGCAGGACCCATTGAGATACTTTTGACAGATTTTTCCACTCTGACAAAAAATCTACTAAGGGAACCAGCCTCTCGAGGCTGGTCTCTGGTGGAATATGAGCAGCCAGCACAGTGCCCTAAAGCGGAGCCCCGGCAGGGAACGACTGGCTTGGCTGCAGAGAGAGCGCGCCACCCTCGGGTGACACGCGGGGAACTACTGCGTCCCGGCAATGCGGCGGGGTTGGCGGAGCGCCCCCCGAGGGTACCGAAGACAAGCGGGCACTGTAGAGAGACGTGAAAGCCGCTTGATTCCGGAGGGGACCACCCTCAGGATCCTGACTGTTCTGACTGCTGCAGTGCTGCAGCCTGTTTCTTAGCTTCCTGAAACCTCTCGGTGACGGTGGTAATAGCGTCACTGAAGAGGCCAGCAGGATTTAGTGGGGCGTCCAAGAGAAACATCTTGTCCTTATCTTTGATATCGGTCAGATTCAACCAAAGATGCCACTCCGTGGCCACCAGGGCTGCCATAGAACGGCTGATGGATTTGGCCGTCTCCTTGGTGGCACGGAGGGCTAAGTCAGCTGACTGACGCAACTCATGGATCATGTCCGCACCCACTTCATCGCTTTCACCCAAGTCCCTTAGCAGATCAGCCTGGTATGCTTGTAAAATACTCATGGTATGCAAGCATGCCGCAGCCTGACCTGCTGCCGAGTACGCTTTGCCCACTAGTGCTGATGTAGTTTTCAGGGGCTTAGTGGGCAACGTCGGGGCTTTGAGGGACGATGCCACCTGCGGAGAGAGATGGCTCGCAAGTGTCTCTTTCGCTCTTGGCAACGCCCAATACCCGTGTCTTCTCACACCAACCACGTTGCTGTATGTGGAGGTCTGAGGTGAATAGACACGGGATGACACCGGTCTCTTCCAAAAACAGTAGTGCCCGATGTGGAGGTAGAGCAGACCTGGATGGTAGAAAGCGTTCATCCAATTTGCTTTTGGCCTGTTGATCTTGCTTCTCGGCTGGCCAATCGATGTTCAACTTGGCAACAGCACGAGTAAGCACCTCCATGAGCTCCTCGCTCGCGGGAGAGTGAAGTGGCGAGTCTTCGGTCTCTCCCATAGTCACATTAACAACATCCAGCTCCTCAGAACTGGACGCCATCAGCGTGACTGTGTCAACCGGAGCGGAAGAAACCGCAATGCGTGCTTCCTGCCTCCGGATAGACACACCGGATGCAGCAGGTGAGGGCAGAGATAAGGCTGAGCCCGTCTCTAACCCCACTGCTACATCCATTTGCGAACCCCAGGACATGAGGCGCTGCCCTGCCTCTGCAGAAGCGGGACCCGAGCCCTGGGGAACGCGAACCGAGCCGCTCTCCTCGAAGAGGGCCCGGCGGGAGCGCAGGGTTCTCAGTGGAAACTGCTCGCAGTGCACGCAGGCAGCCCCCTCGAGAGCTGCCTGGGCATGCTGCACTCCCAAACAAGCAACACACAATTCATGTGTATCCCTATCCGTAATGAAACGAGGACAGGGATGAACACACTTCCTGAACTGCTGCTCGCTCGCCATAATACCAATAATAATGATGGTAGACAGACAACAATAAATAAGGCAGACAAGATCACACGTAGTGCTTGCTGAAGACACAGAAGCTGAATGTGAGTGTTTTCGGGCCGGCTTTATAGTTCCTGGTCAGTGACATCACCCGCCTATGATGTACCGTCTCCCGATTGGACAGATTTCATACGTGCTTCACGACGACATCACGCAGAGGCGTTCCCATAGCGACTACGCAGCGCGAGTTCCCTTGAAAGGGAACTCATTTTGAGAAAACGGCCTTTAAAGATATTTACTGTAACTGAAATCTATAGACACAAATAGATAAAGTACTATAAAATATACACTTAAAAGTGTATTTTGGATGTTTTCTTTCCACCAATCTGAAAAAACACTTCATGAAAAGCCAAAAAGTGCAAAATCTCAAAATTGACAGGTGCCTGAAAAAACAGTGTTTTTGCCTGTAGTGTCTCCCCTTAAAAAAAATAATAATTAAAAAGTGACAATGCTGTAGTCTAAAGGCAAATACACTACATGACTTCTGCCCAGATATTTGCCCCAATTTCCAGTCTGGAGAAGATCATCATCTAAAGTCTAAACGTCACTCGGTCATTCATGTGATCGGAACTCGTAATTATGATGTTTTTGACTCCTCTTGAAGGGCACATAAACACAGCATGAAAGTGTCTCTTTACAGACACGCCTGTTTTACACACGTCACTCAAACACAGAAGCAGGAAACTATTTCAGCTCCTCAGTTCAGGGAAACAGAAACTGAAGTGTTGTTGAGCTGTTGTGTGTTTGTGTCTCTCTGTATTTATGCAGTAAAATGTCAGAAGCCAGGATTTCTCAGGATGAGTTCACATGTCCAGTGTGTCTGGATCTGCTGAAGGATCCAGTGGCCATTCCCTGTGGACACAGTTACTGTAAGAGCTGTATTATAGACTGCTGGGATCAGGAGGATGAGAAGAGAGTCTACAGCTGCCCTCAGTGCAGACAGACCTACAGTACAAGACCTGATTTAGGTAAAAACACCATTCTGGCTGAAATGGTGGAGAAACTGAAGAAGACTAAACTTCCTGCTGACTGTTACTCTGAAGCTGGAGACGTGCAGTGTGACGTCTGTACTGGAAGAAAATACAAAGCCGTCAAGTCCTGTCTGGTGTGTCAGGAATCTTACTGTCAAACTCATTTTGACCGTCATGAGGAATTTCCCTCTCGTAAGCCACACAAAGTGATTGATGCCACTGGACGACTGCAGGACATGATCTGCCGTAAACATGATAAAGAGCTAGAAATGTACTGTGTCACTGATCAACAATGCATCTGTGTGTGGTGTAAGGAGTATGAACATAAAGACCACAACACTGTATCAACTGCAGCACAGAGGACAGAGAAACAGGTATGAACTGAGAGGGATTGTTCACACAGAAATGAAAGTGCTCTCTTCGTTTACTCACCGTCATGCCGCTTTAAAACCGGTTTGACTTACTTTCTTCTGTGGAATGTAAAAGATGATATTTTGAAGAATCTATTTTAGTCTACATTGAAAGTCAATGGGGTACAAAGGTTTCAAGCTCCAAAAAGGAGACAAAAGTATAAAAGTAATCTAAACTACTCCAGTGGTTTAAAAAAAGAAGTGTGCTTAATTGTTTTGATGTGCAATTGTTTTGATGTGCAATTGTTTTGATGTGCAATTGCAGTGTACTTCAAATTAAAACTTTATTTAAAAAAACTGTACTTGGAGATAATATTAATGAAATGAAAGGCCACTTAAGTGCACTTAAAGAGTGTAAACATTTATGACTGTTTTATACGTACACTTTATAAAGCACAGTTTATAAAAATTTAAAATTTATAAAAAAGTTTTACTTAAAAGTTTTACTTTAAAGTACATTAATAATATTTAATATATTTTATTGAACTCTTTTGTGTAACGCTCTATAGTAGGCAACACACACAAACTAAGAATTATCTTTTGAATAGACTGTAATATGGAACACGGGTGTAACACAACCACATTGCATAAGACAATAACCTACAAAAGATTAAACAGAACAGGGAGTATATAGGGGATAATCAGGAACTAAATAAGATACAGCTGATGATAATTAACCACAGAAACAAACGGGACATTATCAGAAGCAGAAACTAAACAGAGCAGGGAAACAGAAACTAAAGGGAACAGAACAGAATATCAAAATAAGAGTCCATAACCGTGACATTTTGTCAGGCTTTAAAGAAGTGTACTTATTTGAATTTGTTGAATAACATATTAAAGCATATGTAAAGTTCTTGATTATAATTAAAACTGTAGTGTATTTAATTTTATATTCAAAGTTACTAGAATTATGAAATTGCATATAAACATGTACTTAAGTCCTACTTAAGTTCTAAAGTCAACTCTTGATGTGTCACCATATATTATTTGGCCTCTGTAAACAGCTGAGACGTTCTTCAAAATATCTTCTGTTGTGTCTCACAATAGACAGAAAGACATGAGGGAGAGTAAATAATGATAGATCGACCAATTCTGGATTCATGTAACTTTAATTTTTGTGTCATAATAGTTCTGTCATGACAACTCTCTGAGTGTTTGGCATGGTAATAGGTATGACAATGTTAATATGTTTGGTCTTGGCGGAATAGATCTGCTACGCTGCTGCTGCTGCTGCTGCAGAGCAAGTACGGGACTTGCTACTACCAATACATACATGACACGCTGCTGTGAGCAAGTAAGACATGCTGCTGCTGTACAATATAGTGTACATGAATTACCCATAGCAGATCTATACAGGTGGAGCTGGGGAAGGTGGAGGGTTTCTGAAGCGCGCTGCACTACTAAGACAAATGTATTTCAAGATTGAGCACGCAAGCTCATTGGCTACTGATACAGCAGGAACCAATCATCTGTGTCCTATAGATAATGATGTGATTATGAGCAGGTTGAGTTAAAGGACCTATTTTTTTTTTTACCTTTATTTATATAGTGCTTTTTACAATGTAGATTGTGTCAAAGCAGCTTTACATTGATAACTGGTACATTATTTGGCTGCACAGCAGCTCTTAAATAATAGTGTCAATGCAGGCAGATCAAAGCACTGTTGAATATCAAATGTCAAGTCAAATGTCAAGTGTCCCCAACTAAGCAAGCCAAAGGCGACAGCGGCAAGGAACCCAAACTCCATCAGGTACATCAGGTGGCAGACAAGTGGCAAATAGGTATTTAAATGGAGAAAAAAACCTTGGGAGAAACCAGGCTTAGTCGGGGGGCCAGTTCTCCTCTGGCCAACAGTGCTTTGTTACGATTCAGGTTGCTATCATAAGTCCAATAGGATCGCAACATTCAAAGTATTTATTCCAGTTCCATCCAATTGAGGATCGTATTCATCACGCCGGTATGGACGGTTGTTGAGGAACTGTGTCATGGCTGTCGTGTCGATGAGGCCCTCACAGTGGATGATCTAGTTGACGCAATCTCTGCTGATACTTCAGGGCTGCGTTGTGGTCGTGTCAAGGCGCAGGTCCTTGGTCTCACCTGGATACGGCCCGGATCCGGTTGACTACGGTGAACCTCGGGATAACCAGAAAGACTAATATTAGCGTAGATGCCATTCTTCTTCTGATGTAACGAGTACATCAGGTGTTATAGGAAGTGTTCCCGGTTCCAGCTGACCTAATTTATGCAGCCTAATAATCCTTTAACGGATTTGAAAATATAAATTGGTTATGTGTTATGTGTATGCCAGGTTAAAGAAATGCGTTTTTAGTCTAGATTTAAACTGACAGAGTGTGTCTGCTTCCCGAACAATGCTAGGAAGATTGTTCCAGAGTTTAGTTGCCAAATAGGAGAAGTATCTACCGCCTGCGGTTGATTTTGATATTCTAGGTATTATCAGCTGGCCTGAATTCTGAGATCGCAATAGACGTGAAGGACTATAATGAATTAGGAGCTCGCTCAGGTACTGGGGAGCTAAACCATTTAGTGCTTTGTAAGTAATTAGCAAGATTTTAAAATCTATACGATGTTTAACAGGAAGCCAATGCAGTGTTGACAGAACTGGGCTAATATGGTCATACTTCCTAGTTCTAGTAAGAACTCTAGCTGCTGCATTTTGTACGAGCTGTAGTTTATTTATCAGGCGAGCAGAACAACCACCCAGTAAAGCGTTACAGTAATCTAGCCTTGAGGTGAGATGAACGCATGAACTAACTGTTCTGCATTTTTCATTGAGAGCATATGTCGTAGTTTAGATATATTTTTAAGATGGAAGAATGCGGTTTTACAGATGCTAGTAATGTGGCCTTCAAATGAGAGATTGGTGGCAAAGAGCACACCCAGGTTCCTAACTGACGACGGAGACTTAACAGAGCAGCCATCAAGTGTTAGACAGTATTCTAGGTTATTACGTGCAGAGGTTTTTGGTCCAATAATTAGAATCTCTGTTTTTTTCTGAATTTAGTAGTAGGAAATTACTAGTCATCAATTTTTTTTTTTTTTTTTTTTATCAGCTATGCATTCCATTAATTTTGTGAATTGGTAAGTTTCGTCAGGGAACGAAGAAATATAGAGCTGAGCATCATCAGCGTAACAGTGAAAACTAACGCCCATGCTTCCTAATGATATCTCCCAAGGGTAGCATGTACAGAGTGAACAGCAACGGTCCTAGTACTGAGCCTTGCGGTACTTTTCCATATTGAACTTGTGATCGATATGACATCTCTTCGTTTCCCACTACTACAAACTGATAACGGTCAGATAAGTATGATTTGAACCATGACAATGCAATTTCCACTAATGCCAACATAATTTTCCGAGTCTATTTAAAAGAATATTGTGAGTCAATAGTGTCAAATGCAGCACTAAAGATCAGTAACACTAATAGAGAGATACAACCACGATCTGATGATAAGAGCAAATCATTAGTAACTCTAATGAGAGGCAAGTCTCAGTACTATGGTACGGTCTAAAATCCTGACTGGAAATCCTCACAGATACTATTTCTTTCTAAAAAAGGAACATAGTTGTGATGATACTGCCTTTTCTAGTATTTTTTGACCAGAAAAAGTGAGATTTGAGATCGGCCTGTAATTGACTAATTCTCTAGGATCAAGTTGTGGTTTTTTAATAAGAGGTTTAATAATAGCCAGCTTAAAAGTTTTTGGTACGTGTCCTAGTGATAAAGATGAATTGACGATATTAAGAAGAGGATCTATAACCTCTGGAAGCATTTCTTTCAATAGCTTGGTAGGTACAGGGTCTAACATGCATGTTGTTGATTTAGATGATTTAACAAGTTTAGACAATTCTTTCTCTCCTAAAGCAGTAAATGAATTGAATTTTTCCTCAGAAAAGAGGACACTACAATGCACTATCTGACGCGATACTGTAGTAGACGGTTGCATGGTTATAATTTTTTCTCTAATATTATCAATCTTGCAAGTAAAGAAGTTCATAAA